>ML179501.1:50250-79086 GCA_004369135.1 Dendrothele bispora CBS 962.96
GTACTTGAGCGGCCAGGCGGTGGGGCGGTGGTATGGTCTTCGGTGTAGCGGATTGGCCCTGTTGAATAAAGAATAAGGCTTCACGCTAATCCGTGCCCTAGTAATGATTAGCGTGAAGGCTTGTGCCGTATGTTATGCAATCCCCGACTAGAGAATACACCGTGGCTCTGAACCGACTAGTGTCCCCAACTGCCCACCGTATCCCTACTAGTCTGTAACATCCATCGCCTCTCCTCCTCCGTAATAACGACGATCCTCATATGAGGAAATGAAATATCATATATATGGAACATATTTGTGATCATAATCAATCTTAGGTTAGAATCAACAGTATCCCGTATAACAAGATAACTAGGATGAAAGGACCATCCGCTGCTGAACGAATAAGCGTGGTGAGAGCAACAGCTGAGTCGAGGCTTCCGACAGATTGAACGCTAAGAGGAACCAAAGGTATGATCAAGGTAAGAAGATCGAAGATCCGAGCATCAGACTCAGCGGTTGTGATCCAAGGACCAAGGAGCATAGACACCGATAGCGATAAGCGTGCTTAGCGTCAGACTATATCCGCATATAGCTGATCAGCGTGATGAGAGCTCCGAATCTCCCAGTCCAAGGTAGCGTGCTAGCGACAGTGAGGGGTTGTCCAACGGATCCAATCCGTTCCCACATAACGAAAATCCAGTCCAGCACTGTCACTACAGTCTTCCAACTTGAACCAGTGGGTTGTCCAGATCTAGTGATATATATCACACGTCGGGGGTTATGGTCATGGGACCATAACACCGGGAAAATCGGGTCACCAATTCCGAAGTCCAACGTGTCCAGACAAGTAGTGTCTTATGGTCCCATGGGGTTCCCACCGCCAAGTTGGGAACGTATACCGTTTTTCCGATAACTCCCGTACTGTCCGATTAACCTCTCTGGATTTGTACGTTAACGCACTCGGTGGTATACGTTCCCGGGGATTGGTAACGAGTGTCCGTTCACCTATTCGGACCCCCCAAGATATATATCTGGATCCTGTCAGAACCCCTGGTTCTGGGAATTCCCCTCCCACTACAGTCTTCCAACTTGAACCAGTGGGTTGTCCAGATCTAGTGATATATATCACACGTCGGGGGTTATGGTCATGGGACCATAACACCGGGAAAATCGGGTCACCAATTCCGAAGTCCAACGTGTCCAGACAAGTAGTGTTACAGGAGATATACATCGTCGGACCTCACGTAAAGGTATAACTGGTGGAACTTGTAAGTGTAGACGTGGACGTAGGTTGTCTACAACTTATTGTAGGTAGACAGGGGATATACTTCGTCGGACCTCATGTAAAGGTATACGTGGTGGAACTCGTAATTGTAGACGTGGACGTAGGTTGTCTTCGACTTGTTGTAGAAATACAGGAGATATACATCGTCGGACCTCACGTAAAGGTATAACTGGTGGAACTCGTAAGTGTAGACGTGGACGTAGGTTGTCTACAACTTATTGTAGGTAGACAGGAGATATACTTCGTCGGACTTCACGTAAAGGTACACGTGGTGGAACTCGTAGTTCTAAACGTGGAAGTAAGTTGTCTTCGACTTGTTGTAGAACTACAGGTAATATACTTCGTCGGACCTCACGTAAAGGTATAAGTGGTGGAACTCGTAAGTGTAGACGTGGACGTAAATCATCTTCGACTTGTTGTAGAAATATGGGGGATATACTTCGTTACACCTCATGTAAAGGTATAAGTTGTGGAACTCGTAAGTGTAGACGTGGACGTAAACCGTCTTTGACTTATTGTAGAAATATATGGGATATATTTTGTTACACCTCATGTAATAGTGTAAGTTGTGGAACTCGTAAGTGTAGACGTGGACGTAGGTCGTCTTCAACATATTGTAGAAATACAGGGGGTTTTCTGCGTCGGACCTCACGTAAAGGTATAAGTGGTGGAACTCGTAAGTGTAGATGTGGACGTAGATCGTTTTCGAATTGTTGTAGAAACAAAGGTTTGTAACTTCGTCAGACCTCATGTAAAGATAGTGGAACTTTTAAGTGTAGACGTGGACGTAAGTCGTCTTCGACTTGTTGTAGAAATGCAAAGAGTTAGAGTTTACCTAAACTTCGTCGGACGTCATGTAAAGGTATAGCTGGTGAAACTCGAAAGTGTGGACACGAAAGTTAGTCGTATTCGACGTCAACTTGGAGTACCAACACAACTACTTTACTCGAGTTTCGTCGGACCTCACGTAAAGGTACAAGTGGTGGAACTCTTAAGTGTAGACGTGGACGTAGGTTGTCTTCGACTTGTTGTAGAAATATAGGTGATATACTTCGTCGGACCTCACGTAAAGGTATAAGTGGTGGAACTCGTAAGTGTAGACGTGGACGTAGGTCGTCTTCGACTTGTTTTAGAAATATAGGGTATATATTTCGTCGGACCTGTTCACGTAAGGGTATAAGTGGTGGAACTTGTAAGTGTAGACGTGGACGTAGGTCGTCTTCGACTTGTTCTAGGAGTACAGGTTATATATTTCGTCGGACCTCTCGTAAAGGTGTACGTGGTGGAACTCGTAATTGTAGACGTGGACGTAGGTCGTCTTCGACTTGTTGTAGAAATACAGGTAATCTACTTCGTCGGACCTCACGTAAAGGTTTATGTGGTGGAACTCGTAAGTGTAGACGTGGACGTAGGTCTTCTTCGACTTGTTGTTGAAATACAGGTACTGTACTTCGTTGGACCTCACGTAAAGGTATACATGGTGGAACTTGTAAGTTTAACTGAAAAACTGAGTTGTCAAATTTTTGTTAGACGACATACAAGTTTTACGTACGTATTATGTCACCAACGACTTACAGACACTAGAAGTTCGGTTTGAGTTCTGAGACTATAAAAGGGTATAGACCGACCACTTAAGAGTTGGTCAAGTCTATCCGAGGTGAGACCCCCAGGTTATTCGTATTATATAAGAAATATAGGGAATTAAGTCGGTGTCTAGGATACACATGAGGGGTTAAGGTTCGACGTATAAATCGGTTACCTATAAGAGGTTCTGGTTAGTGAGATAAAGACAGACGAGGTGTTACCTCGTCTATTCATTGTGTCCTAACAGGTTATTTGAGTACCCGGTCAACCAGTAATTACTTTTTCCGTCCGACTCCGGTTCAGGGAGCTTCGTCTATCAGGAAATGTCTCCCTACACGGTTTACGTTAAGTTAAAGATTAAATTTATACGGGGTTCGAGAACTAAGAAAGTATTAATGGTCACACCTGGGGTAGTAACGGAACTAACGTTAGAAGTACAGATGACATGCTAGAAGAAGACTCTTCTGACGACGAAGTCGTAGTTAACGATTTTAAAGAACTCGGTAAGGTTAACAGTGACCAAGTGTCCGTTTATCTTAGGTAACGTTGTCTCTAAATCGGAGTAGAACTACAAGAAGTCCTTAAAACAGTTATCGGACGACTATACATAGAAGATCTCAGAATCCTTCGAAGGAGTTACGACGAGCCTAACGAAAGAACCAAGGGTCTGAAAATTCACATCACTGAACCGTTAGATGGGTCGCATAAGACTTCCTATTAGTATAATCAATTTAGATTAGTTAATACATATCATACATTATGAATGACAGGTACTCGAGGAAGATAGTTCCAAAGGAAATAGAGAGAAAGGTCAGGAACTTTAAAGAGACATAATAGTCGGTAAAGGAAACGATGTATACAGTTTTACAGTAGGTGGTAACAAAGTACTAATAATAGATTACTGTAAAGTGACCGTATGGTAAAAAGATCTAAAAACAGTTGACCTTTAGCCGAACATTGTTGTTGTATACAAAAAAAACTAGAGTTCTTCAACGACTTAATTAAACAAGTGAAAAAGACCGAGGGATGTAAGTAGGTAACGTAGGTCTTACTATATACACAGAGGTCTTGTGAATAGGTATTCAAGTTCCTGACGTAGGTCGTATTACAGTAGTCCGTGAAAACGTCAAGGAACTCTTGTTAAGACTATGTCTCAGAACTCTTACCTGACTAGTATCAACACTACGTAGGGGTAAAACTGTTTTTTCTCTACGTTCCTCGGGAAACATCCAGTGAAACCTCAACGGTGATGGTTCACATAGTTTTATCATTATCTTATGAACCACGGGAACCAAAACATTTACCCATTACTGTAAACACGATTTATTTTAATCATAGAAAGATAGTAAGAAATAAAGTCAACCGGAATGGTGTTTTTTCAGAAAGGTCTGGGTCGATTTATTCTTAGTCATATTGAACAATTATATACAACGTCGCTATGGTTGGAAAGGGAACATTGGTCTTGTTTACTGGTCAAAGGAAGGTAACTTACTTAACACCTACCAAGTTATCGGTCTACGGACAAGGAAGATGAGAAAACAGAGAACGACATTGTATTAAACACCTTCCTAGTCCTCGTAGTTCGGTGAACTATTGAAAAAGTTACAGTTCGAGATATGTTACTTGTTACAACATTTTTTAACATCCCATGTGAAGTCTTCTCACTGACATGGAGGTCTACTTATTATTAACATAACCAGAGAGGGACGTCGTAAGTATCACCGTAAAGACTTCATTAATAACAGTAACAAACACTCCAATTAGGACATCTTGTTCAATCAAGCGTATTTGTCTATTTTAGGTGTTCCGTCTGAGTGAGTTGGCTACACAATGGGGGTCTGGGTCATAGTAAGTACTAAAGAACCGACCATCGCGACCTAGTCAACAACAACTACACGCACACGCTTTCTGTCCTTTTACTTTCAATAGGTTACCGTACACTGAGATTAAATAAGACAGTCTAAAATTCCAAACTTGAGCCTTACTGGGAAATTGAACTTCACGACACGGCTGACTCGTTAAAGTTTAAATGGATACGCAGCCTTTTAACTTGAAATAAAAAACAATATTTATCAACTGAACCTTTGCACTGAACTAGAGCGGATATTTGGTCAAAATCCCAGAATAATGGAAGCAAGGTTTATAATCTCGTATAGTCTTTGCGCAAAAAATGCTAAAAGCCTCATGAGGCGTAAAAACCAATTTATACTGTAGTAGTTTGGCGATGATGCCACGTGCTGTGCTGTAGTTATAACGAGAAAGATGGCATTGCAGTTGAACCTCTTATGCGTTGGATTAATGCTAGTTTTTCAATCATTTCTATCGACCATTTAGTCATCACACGCCCTTCTTTTCTCCTCAGCCCCAGCCTCTTCTGCTGCTGTTGCTGCTCGTCGAACTGGATAGTGCACGACACACCCTAAAAACAGCGAATTTTTAAAAAGAATTCGCGTATGGCGGCTTTCGCCAAAGACTATACGAGATAACTTAAGGCTGGATTAGTTACCTGTCTTTTTCTCGTCAATGGCAGTACGATAGTGAAGTCTCCGTGAGACCGGTTTTGTAAGCGACAAATAACTAAAAGTCGGCGATGTACTTTTAGGGAATGCTGATACTGGGTGAAGTTCTATTTGCCTTTCTGAAGCCATCTTAACAGGAAGTAAAGGGATCGGTTAATACACATATAATGAATCCGTGGGACAAAACTAAACGCCAAAGTAGGCAAGGCATGTTCATTTGAGCGTAGGTCGGGGAAGATCACCAGGCTCAGTATAGGACAGGTTTTGAACCACTCCTACGAGGAACTCCGACAATATATTGTTAACTCGTTTGTGACGAGACGGGCACGACAGTTATCAAAGCTCCTGCCAGGTAAAAAGAAAGAAACTCCGGAGCGGTACAGAGTGTCGGTGTTTAAAGGAGGACGACTATGATAATGATTCATGTGTCTCTGTATTGAAGGCACATGGGTCGGAAGCCCGAGCCATACGAATCGGATGTGGCCTCAGACAGGAGAATAAGGTACCGAGCCATAGATGAGTTTAGTATAGGTTGTATTAGGTTCATGTAGCAGTTACAAGATGCGTTGTCGTATGTGGGACGTAAGGGCGAACTTCCGATGGACCGGATGCAAGGATGCAACGGACGACACCAACATGAACAGGAGACGGAAATATAGGAGTTACATATGATATAAGTTCATGTACTATAGGCTTACATTTGAGGCAGGATCGGGTTCGAATGGAGCAATACCGATGAGTAGACTCATTTAAATGATGGACAACCTACCACATAAACCGGATGTAACAGACAAAGACGTTAATATCCTAGGCTCGGAAATGTAAACTGCAAAGTGTTCTCGTGGAGAGGTAACTATTGTGTAAACTCTAGTAGAATGAACTGAGTCCTGAGTTAACATACGAGGTCTTACTAGGTATATATCACTTAAGTCGTCTAAGAAGAGTTACTACTGCCGGGATGAAACTTCAAAGGGTAACAAAGTACCGATAAAACTACCCATTGGTCCTTCTAAGAACGGAAAGCTACATAGACGGCTTAAACACTCTAGGTCGACAAATAATTTAGTGGTTGACAACAAGGAAACAGGCGGAACGCGGAGCAAACCGTCTTTATGACTCAATCTCTTAGGCTCGATCTATATAAAAGACGTTCTAAGAAGTGGACAAGTGAAAACTTTACACAAAGCTTTTGCTGTAGACATAAGGAGTTGAAGCATTGTGCAAATAGAGGTGTAAGTGTTCAGGGGGGAGTTCTGGCTTTGTGACTTATTTGCTTTGTCGGTGAGCATCCAGTTCTATTCCTAAGATCTGTGTCGTACCTAGAGCCCTGAGCCTTAACGGGTACCAGTTACCTTCTGCCTTTTCTTTGCCGTATTCTTAACGACTGCCTTAATCTGTCCATGGCCACACCTGATGTCCAGCTCTAGATTTGGATGAGGATAATTCGTTGTGTACAAGTACAGTTTCGGCAAGAATAATTTGCGATTTAATAAAAAAACCTAAAGCACCCGTGTTGCGTTTATCGACAACATTCTAGAAGTCACATATCTCGTTAGCGACCCTTTGTATTTACGCCTGTACATTGAGCTCAGAAGCTCAGACCGTGTAAGAATAGGGCCTGAACTTCGAATTTCAAAACCCAGGGAAAATCCACAGTGAGTGTAGAACACTGACCGCTTCACCTCCACCTTACCTTCTCGCATCTATAGTATTCAACTGGTTACTGAGAAAACTAAGACACTTGCATGACATTTAACAAAAGTGAGAGGTTTTCTCGATGTGCATAAGGATTAGGAGAATATTGTCGTGAACAAATCTTCTTAGGAGGTAGCCTAGGTGATGCTGAAATCATTAACGTAGAGGATGGTACTCGTAGGGGTGGGGCGGATACTAGTCAGAGTTTCGGTGTCGCCTATCAAAAGGGAAAAGGCTTTTTAGGTAAAAAGAGGTCCCGAGCGTTATAGGAGGAAGGCAGAACCCGGATGTTTAGGTAGGATAGGTGCCGGTTAATCGGTTAGCAGCTCGAGAGGGCTGCTTACCTATAAAACCGGTCTGTTAGAGAAGTAGCCCTAGATACCACAGGGGCTAATGAGACCCGCGCTTAGTACGTGTTCAAACCTGTCGGTCACTGGTCCACTCCTTGTGCGGGGAAGGGAAAAGTTGATAAGCTTAGGCTTCTCCGCCGACTGGTCTGAGGACCCGATGCTTGATGTTCTAAAAGTAATTCCTATGTCTGAGTGGTAAGCCTTGGAAGTAGTTACTACTTGCAGAGCTGTCACCTTGTAGCTCTCGAGACTTCTGGCCTCTATAAAACCATGCAGTTAATCAGCAATGTGTAGTAGCTAAGAACAAAGACTTGATAGAAGTTAGAAAAGAAATGTCTCCGACCCTTAAGTCAACTGCGCTTCAAGATTATGTGGACTTTTACACTGCCTACTTGTCGAGGCAGGGTAGTAACGATTTCACTAAGAATGACCCTATGGCCCTCGTATACAGACTCCTTTGCAACATCTTACTTATCAATGTGTGAGCAACATCAATGAGCATACGTTAGTTAAAATGAAAACTGCAACAGCACTAAGGTGTTACAGGGGAGTGCGGAGTGACTTTCACCCGTAATTCAATTGACTGGTTTACTTGGGGATTACTCTAATGAGCATAAGATTGTGTACATCTGATGTTGCCCCTGCAGGAGCGCAAGTCACAGAGGCCCCTATAGACTTGCAACAATAAGAACATGAACCTGTAAAGGTTTAAGCATTTCGCGCCTAGATACTTGGAAGACCTTTTGCAATGAAGGTGACGTTTAAGTAGACCATGCTTTTACTTGTCCAGACTGGGCTTGAAAACCTAGGTAGTCACGTTCCAGCTCCTTCCTAGTTTAGCTGGACACCGATAACCTCTAAAACACAGATCTCGGTGTCGTTGTCACTGAGCCTTCCTCTCACTTCCTGGCGTCAAGCTCAACTTCATAAGACCGTTAGAATAGGATTTCGAAGTTTCGAAACTCTCGCCAAGTTAGTTTTATATTGGCACTGCGCTGTAGTTCAAAAATAGGTCAAAGATCGTCGTGTTGGTCTGTACGGTAAAAAAAGTTCAGGATTTCAACTTTATGACTATGTGACCTTCCCAACTGAAAAACCGCCGTTTAAAGTATTTTGAGGCCTGTCGGTCGCTACATTCTATTAGTAACCCTCTGCTTAATGATGCCAAGTACTCCATGTTTTAGAGTACAGTAGCATTACGCAAAATAAAAGAAAAATAGCTATTAGAGGTTGAGATTTACTAAGAAGAAGAAGTGTTTGGTCAAGTATCTGCCTCAGATCCATATAAAGTATCTTGTGACGGGAGAACCTTCAGTTACAATTCAAACCTAGAGTTGTATGTCATGAGGTTCTTGTAGCATTGGTAGCCAAACGCTGTCAGCCGTAAGGGATACGTTCGGTCCTTAGACCTTGTCAAAACCTGGTAAGCCTTTAACTACTTAGTTCCAAGTTTCTATCGCGTCGGAGCCGAAAGCCACTGCTTCTGAACTGTAAGATGTTTATAGTTCGTTCTGACAGTACGTATAGTATTGTAGAAAGAGACTACGTCTCGTGGAGTAGGACTATTGCTCCCGTAAATTCACCTACGATGTTTTTATACTCACGGGGGTCTGTACGCTGTACTATATACCGGTATGCAGTTTCTACAAGCAAGAACTCGGGCACATTACCCCCCCTCTAGGAATTATTCGTCCTCGAATAATGCGATTTGCAATGGAGAATCATTAAATCTCCAGATTCGCAAACTTTAACCAAAATGAATGCCGTAAATTGATCGAAAATTCCGGCAGAAATCCCAATATAAAGTCGCATCGATCGGTGCCACTTCAAACGTCTCTCTCGAACCACCACCAACACCATCTATGGCCAGCAACTTTAACACTTCCTCCTCCACCAACGCGATTTCGCGCGCGCAGCGCAAGGAGTGTGCCAAAATACTGCGATCTTTCCATAACGCTTCGACTTTTGTTGATATCGACCTAACCCGACTCCAAGAACCACTTCCCAGTAATCCAGTACCCAGACCTCGGAGTGACTTTCAAGAGTCCGTCGAATTTTGCCATTATTTCGCCCTTGCCAACTTCCGAATCCGAATACGCGCCCATCAAATCGCAGGCCTTAATGCCACCGAATGCGATTTTCTTCCAACGTTCGACAGCGTCGCGCAAGTCGCCTTCCAGCAGTACAATCATGCATATCAAGCTGCCGGCGCAACCAATCCACCCTCTTTCGACCATTTATCTGATAACCAGTTAATGCATGGAGTTCGGGGTCTAATTTCATGGGTTAATGCTTTTGTGCGTGGCTGTTGTCCTCCTCTCTTTACCGCGATTTACTATTCCTTCCAGGCTCAAACGTTCGACATTATTTGCGACCTCCACAACCATCATGCTGCAGAAGTTTACTGCGACGACGAGCTGACGCAGATTTACTTCTGCACCGAGGCCGTGATGAAGGAAATCGCAAACTCCTTCCTTCGATCTGAACTTTGGCAACCGATTGACCCAGAGTTCCCGCCTTTTGAACCACGTCCTATGATATCTTTTGCGGAATGCCTCCCTAAACTCGCAAAACCTCTTGTTCAAGAACTCGCTTATCCCGACCCCTTCGGCGATCCCAGTAATGACGAAATTCGCTATCCCCAGCCCCAATCGGATGCGATTCGACGCCGAAAAGTAGAGTTGGAGCGAACAATCGCGAAGAATATGGCGGAATGGCTCGAAATCGCAGAACCCGCCAACTACTATGGTCGTCAAATGACCAAAGCGTTGAAGGCCAACCCGCGATTTGTAGGTGACTTCCTTTATGGACAGACCCATCCTGGCAGGAACAAGCACGCGAACGATCCCTTTTACCAACAGCTGAAAGCCAACTTCCCTGTCCCTTCCTATCGACAACCGTACACACCCGATCCCAGTCACGACGATAAAACATGTCCCGGGTGCATAAACTCTGCGATTCGGCGTCAGAACGCCATTTCAAGTGCTCTCCTACGCGACTCCAAAGTAACCGCCACACCCTCTGAAAACGAGGACATACACATGTCTTCTCCTCTTCCCATTCGTCCTTTATCCCCTCCTGATCCTGAAATTCTCTCTATTCCCCTCGAGACACTACCCAAAGTCCAAAATCGCGCATTTGTCGATGTCCCGTCGTTGAAATCGCAAGGTAAACGTCGTGCTCGGGATCCAACTCCATCAGAATCCGGCTCAGATGAAGAATGGCAGCCGGATTTAGGTGCGACTTCGGCTAAACGAAAGGCATCTGAAGAGCCGATGCCATCCAAGCGTGTTAAAAAGCCGAAACCCGGCTCGTTCAAGCCATCCTCCCCGAAGGGACCTCGGAAACCAAAAGGCGATGCCAAAATCGCCGATCTTGATGCGATTCGTGAGTGGGTCTCCAAGCCCCTGCGCAACACTCCTGCGATGTACTTCGCCTACCCTTCCTATACCGACTCTGACCTTCTTCCTGCGATTCCATGGACCAACAATGACGATCAGCAAATTCACCCCCCTTCTGCATCGGAGAGGGTAAATCGCGTATCTAATTACGCATCCCCTCAGATGACCATACATCCGATGCAGATGAGGCGGTCCACTACACCTCCACCTGTTGTGTCCAATCGCTCATTCTCACGAATCCAGGCCAACTTCACCCTTTCTCGCACCCCAGGCGTTATCTATCTTCTTCCCCGCGATCCATGCAAGTTATGCGTGCGACAAGGTTACGTCTGCGCATATCCGAAACTTGCGTTCACCACTTGGGACGATCCCAAACCGGAAAAGAATAGAAGATGCCTCGGGTGTCGATGGAGGAGCATACATTGTGTGTTGGAAGAAAACGACGAGCCCCACCTGCGACCCTACCAATGGGATGGCTATAAGTTCGTCCCATTTCACCATCGGAGGCCTTTTGGTAAGTCACATCATCCCTTGTTGTTGCGATTTGCGCGACTAACGCATCGTTCTTGTTAGTCGCACCCATCGACAACAACCTGACGCCTACAACGGAACGGTGGAGGGACGTCGACACGGAAACGGATCGAGGGAATGCGGAAGCGGGACCATCGGGATCGTCTTGAACGTTTGAATTTTTGTATATCTTGTATAGCGATAGTATAGCAACCTTGTGCGATTTGAATCGCAATTATATCTTCTTGAATGTCGCGATGCGCGACTCATACTCCAAATTCGTGTGTGAAAAGTTTCAATCTGTGAGAAAGTAAGATTCAACTTTGAATCTATATCCCAAAAAGGTCCATATGCTCCGAAGAGCAGACCAAAGTCGCGAATATACTCCGATGTTCGTGGCTCAAGGCGTTTCAACACAGGAGGATAAGTCGACTGTCAACGCGGGTGTCCTAAAATCCAAATCCTAAGTCCAAAGTGTTTCCGATGTGCGATTCTCGGGAATCGCAAGTAGTACTGGCTAAATCGCACAGTCTACAGCTTCATAACAAATCTTCCAGATCCGCCTAGACCTCCCACCAAATTCTCCAGATTCAAAAGGCGTTGTTTTATCCAATCTAGATCTGTGGTGTGCCCATCATTCATAAGATGGGTGTCGACCAAATCTCTAATCCTTTTAGCCTCCGAGGTGTATTCCTCCATCAAAAGAGAACCTTCGAACCACCTTCTCTCCAGATCCGAGACTCGATCGCAAAACACCTTCATCCGTTCGGCTGCAAACCAAGGCCTCAAAGTGGATAGCGGACCCAACTGAATATTATATTCATCCGCTATGGCTCCCATGTATTCTCCATAGGACATCCCCCTTGGTGCGATTCCATCTCCAAACTGGGTGGGAGCATTATTCGCAGTTCTTCTACGCGCTTCCTGTTTAGTCCTAACATATTGGACTACATTCCGCTTGCGAAATAACTCGTTTAATGCTTCCTCACTCTTCCGATTCGCAAGGATCCATTGCAACACTTCGGAGTATTCTTCATTGAGAACTAATACTGATGGTTATACAAGGTATATATACTATAAAGTAAAGGAGTATACTCCTAGCAGCAATAATGCCTCCTCCTCTCCGCTACCTACAATGTCTGATCATCCCTATGTCACCCGTCAACCCCTGCTATCAACCAAGTCTCGGTGCCACATATGCGATCGACCCCTAATACATTGTATGCCATGTTCGGAAGTGCGATTAGTAATGATCCCGTGCCTAATCGCACTTCGGAATAGGAAATGAGTTATCCCGGTTAAGCGATGTGGCTTCTGGTATGGTGGCGGGGTGGCGGACCGGTGAGTTCATGACAGTTAAGCTTTTGCTGGATGCAGGTGTAGATGTGAATGCTCAAGGTGGTGAATATGGAAATGCACTCCAAGCTGCGTCATTTGGGGGACATAAAGATGTTCTTCAACTTCTGCTGGATGCAGGTGCAGATGTGAATGCTCAAGGCGGTCAATATGAAAATGCACTCCAGGCTGCTTCAATTTCATTTGAGGAATTTGAACCTGAAGGTATTGTTCAGCTTCTGCTGGATGCAGGTGCAGATGTGAATGCTCAAGGTGGTGAATATGGAAATGTGCTTCACATCACTTCACATAGGGGATATAAAAATGTTGTTCAGCTTCTGCTAAATGCAGGTGCAGATGTGAATGCTCAAGGTGGTGAATATGGAAATGCACTCCAGGCTGCTTCATATAATGGACATCAAGATATTGTTCAGCTTCTGCTAAATGCAGGTGCAGATTTGAATGCTCAAGGTGGGCAATATGGAAATGCATTCCAGGCTGCTTCATATAATGGACATCAAGATGTTGTTGAGCTTCTGCTCAATGAAGGTGCAGATGTTAATGCTCAAGGTGTTGTATATGGAAATGCACTCCAGGCTGCTTCATATAGGGGACAGATGGATGTTATTCAACTTCTGCTGGATGCAGGTGCAGATGTGAATGCTCAAGGTGGTCAATATGGAAATGCACTCCAGGCAGCAATAATGCCTCCTCCTCTCCGCTACCTACAATGTCTGATCATCCCTATGCCACCCGTCAACCCCTGTGATCAGCCAAGTCTCGGTGCCACATAAGAGATCAGCCCCTAACGTATTGTATGCCGTGTTCGGAAGTGCGATTAGTAATGATCCCGTGCCTAATCGCACTTCGGAATAAGAAATAAGTTGTCCCGGTTAGGCGATGTGGCTTCTGGTATGGTGGCGGGGTGGCGGACCGGCGAGTTCATGACAGACATAAAGATGTTATTCAGCTTCTGGCGGGTGAAGGTGCAGATGTTAATGCTCAGGGTGGTGAATATGGAAATGCACTCCAGGCTGCTTCATATCAGGGACATAGAGATGTTGTTCAGCTTTTGCTGGATGCAGGTGCAGATGTGAATGCTCAAGGTGGTCAATATGGCAATGCACTCCAGGCTGCCTCAATTTCATCTGATGAGGGACTTGAACCTGAAGCTGTTGTTCAGCTTCTGCTGGATGAAGGTGCAGATGTGAATGCTCAAGGTGGTGAATATGGAAATGCACTTCAGGCTGCTTCATATAATGGACATAAAGATGTTGTTCAGCTTCTGCTGGATGAAGGTGCAGATGTGAATGCTCAAGGTGGTAAATATGAAAATGCACTCCAGGCTGCTTCATGTCGTGGATGTAAAGACATTGTTCAGCTTCTGCTGGATACAGGTGCAGATGTGAATACTCAAGGTGATCAATGTGGAAGTGCACTTCAGGCTGCTTCAAGTTCATCTAGGGAATGTAAAGATGTTATTCAACTTCTGCTGGATGCAGGTGCAGATGTGAATGCTCAAGGTGGTCAATATAGCAATGCACTCCAGGTTGCTTCACTTATTGGACATAAAAATATTGTTCAGCTTCTGCTTGATGCAGGTGCAGATGTGAATGCTCAAGGTGGTCAACTTGGAAATGCACTTCAGGCTGCTACATATAAAGGACATAAAGATGTTGTTCAGCTTCTGCTAGATGCAGGTGCTGATACCTCTACAGTCCAAGGATAATTCAATTAACTTCAAATCAAGATGGCTATGTTCAAGGTACTGTATTTCAATTTTGATTTCCATTGAATTCTTACTCAAACAATCATTCTCCACTGTAGGTTTCTTTTTTGCCAACACACCCATTCAATTGTTCTTCTTTGCTTTGGTAGTTTCCATAATTTACAAGTTATACAGCTTTCTAGTAAGAAGATCTGTTCCCCTCTCAAATGTATTTAGAAATCATTTTCAAACAATGTCTTTTTTTGGCCTTAAGTATTTCTTTGTACTAGTCAGAAAGTAAGATGCAAGGAAATGAGTATGCTTTGGTAACTATTCATCTGACTAATACTCCTGAGCCAGTGTAAATTTGGCTCAATCTACCCTAGTGATTTAACTCACTTATCAGTAAGTAAGAGCCTGGTCACACAATGACAGGAAACAGTATTCACTACAACCATTAGTATGACCAGACTTGGGGACTGAGATAAGTAGTTATGCATACATCATTGACTCAAGTCTCCCACCCTGATTTTTTTTCACAACTCTATGGCAGGTGAGTACTAATAATGCCAATAATAATCGTAATTTGGCGATTCAAGCCAGAATGACAAATGGAATTGTTTTAGAGCGAGGAAAAAGAACAAGATACATAAATATTTATTCAATTTTATCTCACATGGAGACTTTCCAAAGTCAAGCCAAGGCCCAAAAATAAGTTGAAGCATGGAAAACAGAAGAAAAGTATACAAATAAAGACGAAAGCTCAGAATTCAAATAGAGATTTATGTACTGAGTTTCTGCTTGGTCACATTGCTACAAAATCAACATCAGCACTGAATGGTTCCGACTTCCGACAGCCTTCCGACAGCCTTGAAATATCTTGAGGTCATTCGGGTCCTTTTGTACTATATCTTGATCACCGTCGTGACTTTATCTAAAGCCATTGGACTCCAGACTTCATGGATGACTTTGGAGACAATTTTCGGAGTTAACAGTGAGTCTCGATTCTCGAATTGAAACGAGGCAATAACGCGATTGTGCCTGGTGGCTGTGTTGACACGCACTGACCACCTCGAGGCTCGAGTTCTGGTTCTTGCCTCTGCCTCTCGTCTTGCGCAGAGCTCATGTTCCTGTCTTTTGTAATGCTACCATTCATCAATGTTGTCTAGACGAGGCTAGTAGGGCAAGAAACGAATTACTCGATGCGACACCATAAGGTCTAAGGTCTAGATGGCCAGCCATCATGACAAAGCAACTGATTAGATCTTTATTCTATCCGGCCTGGAAACCGAAATACATTCATAACTGTCGGCCGTCACAGCTTTTTTTTGTCTTTCTCTTCTTTCTCTTCCTCCTTCCCCTCCCGCTGCTGTGCGCCAGTCTTTACTTGGTTTATACCACCACCTTCGCGTCTGTGGATACTCGCTAGTCACCGTAAACACCTGACACGACCTCTGATTCACAAAAAAAAACATGCTGGTCGTTCTTTCCATGCTGACCACATGGCTTGCTGCCTCCTCCGCTGAGGCAGCGAGCGCTGGGTCTATAGTAGAAGTGGGAGACACGCTCATCAGCGCAATGATGGTACGTACTTCGACCGCTCTTGGCTTTGTTCTTTGACGTTTGGGCTCACGACGCGGAAACGTTTCGGCTCTTATTCTCGTAGATGTTCGTCGGTAACAACGAGAAGGTGTATATTATTGACAAAGCGGAGGGTAATGCTGAAACCATCAATGACCATCCAGCTTGGGGTGCTGTCTGGTGCGTTGTCTGACCACTCAACTCTCTCTACTTTGTCCCGCTGACATCTCACATCAATATCGATTCACTACAAAACCACATTTAACAGGGACATCGCCTCCAACTCTGCAACAACGATGGACATCAAGACTAACGTCTTCTGCGCATCCGGAATGCATCTCCCCAACGGTTCCTACGTCACATTTGGCGGTAACGGCGCCGTCACCGTCGGAGGCAATCTCGGTTCCCAACTCAACCCAGGAGGGTTCTCAGCTCAATTCGACGACGTTTACAAAGACTTTGACGGGACGAAATCTATTCGAATCCTTAACCCATGTACCAGCGCTGACGATATGAGTTCTGCAAACTGTCAATGGTTCGACGACCCTTCGGTTCTGTCGATGCAGAGACAGAGATGGTATTCCGCTGCTGAACCATTGGGAGATGGAAGGATTGCGATTATTGGAGGTTTTGCGAATGGAGGGTACGTTAATAGGCAGAGTCCGGACGAGCCGGATAGAGGATTCGAAGGGAACGCTTCAGAACCGACGTTTGAGTGGTACCCGCCCACAGGAGAGACACCTCAGTTGATGCAGTTCATGTTTGATACTTCGGGGCTTAACGCATATGCGCACACCTATTTGATGAAGTCTGGGAAGATGTTTTTGCAAGCCTACCTCAAAACAAGTGCGTGTTTCAGTATTCTTTCTAAAAAATCTCTGAAGCTGACGGACTACCATCAATTAATTCTATTCAGTTCTCTGGGACCCAGCTACCAACACTGAAACACCTCTCCCTGACATGCCAGATGGTATCGTCCGAGTCTACCCTGCCTCTGGTGCCGTCGCCATGCTTCCTCTCACCCCTTCAAACAACTGGAACCCTACTATCCTCTTCTGCGGCGGTAACGACATGGACAACCAAGCTTGGGGAAACTATTCCTGGCCCTTCATCAACACTTGGAAAAAACCCGCTTCATCCGCTTGTCATCGCATCACTCCTGAACCCGAAGATGGATCTCAACCGGCGTATGTGAAAGATGATGATATGTTGGAGACGAGGACCATGGGGCAGTTTATCATCCTACCCACCGGAAAGCTCTTGGTTGTGAATGGAGGGTTGAACGGGACAGCTGGATACGCTGAACGTACTCTTGTCACTGAACTGTATGCGGATATGCCTTTCGGGATGTCTTTAGCATCTGGACCAGTCGGTACTCCAGCTGAATACGACCCTAACGCTGCAACCGGTAGTAGGTGGTCCAACAACGCGTTCTCTTCGTCTAGTATCCCCCGGTTATACCATTCCTCGGCTATCTTGTTACCAGATGGATCAGTGATGATTGCAGGAAGTAACCCCAATGTCGACGTTAACCTCACTACAGCGTTCCCCACGACATACAAAGCAGAAATCTTCTACCCATCCTATTTCTCTGCTTCCACTCGTCCTGTACCCAGCGGAATCCCCAGCACGCTCTCGTACGGTGGTAACTCATTCGATGTGACCATCCCTTCCTCTTCCTACTCGGGTAAAGCCAACGACGCAGCGGATAACACTTTCGTCTCCGTTGTTCGTCCAGGATGGACTACGCATGCTATGAACCTGGGTCAACGTTACCTTCAACTAAACAACACCTACACCGTCCAATCCGATGGGTCTATCACTCTCCACGTCTCACAAATGCCACCTATTCCGAACGTGTTCCAACCAGGTCCTGCGTGGGTTTATGTCGTAGTTAACGGAATTCCTTCGAATGGATCCTATGTCATAGTGGGTTCCGGGAATATCGAAACGCAGCCGACGGCAGATGTCCAAGAGCTGCCGGTGAGTGTCAAAGGAGACGACGGAGTCAGTGGAAATGCAGATGGATCGACGACAGGAAATGGGACTGGGAACAATGAGGACGATAACGCGGGTATTGCTGTTGGAGCTCGGGTTTGGGGTGTTTTGGGAGCCGTGGGATTCCTTTCGGCGTTGTCGTTTGGTGAGTAGATTTGCGTCCTTTTTCTTTTTTTTTTCTCTCTTTTGCTCGTACGGGCGCTAATATCATATCTTTTTTCTTCGTCTTTCAGGCCTGTGATTCATGGACGCAATTGACCCTCCCGGACAATTTCTGTCTTCTTTGGACCTTTGAACCATTCTCAACCCTCGGGAACAAGTGTTCCTCTCATATTACTTTTGCTTTTTTACTTGGAATTGTGCTATATATATATATATATACCTACTCTACTATACCTAGTCCTACTTACTGTTGTGAGTCACGTACATACATTCCTTTGTTTCATTGTCGATCGTTTTTTTAATGATGCATAGTTTATAGATGAAATCAGTGGTCATATGCTGTTATCGTGAGTGAGGACATAAGTACTCTGAGAGTGTTTTCGAAAACTGTATGAGCATTGTAGCATATATAACTCACTGGATATCAACATCGAGATGGCTGGAGAACCATTCTTAGACGTCGCAAACCTAGTAAGTATCTGTCTCCAAGCTTGGTCGAAGGATATCAGTATTTGTCCAGGTTAAAGAGGACTAAAAGTTTATTTACAATCACTAGGCTGGGCAAAAATTCAGCGACCTTAAAAGTTTTGCGGACTGGCTCATGCCCACTGGCTGGATTGAACAACCGACCTCACCATTTCCAATACATATAAGCAGGTTTGGAACATACGAGTGGCGCGCTCTACCACTGAGCTAAGCGGGCAACAACCCTCCAGCTCATACAGGATTCAAACCGGTTTACCTACAGTTTCGTGGACTAGAGTAACCAACGCCCAGAAGGTTAGCGGTGTCTCTAGGATGGGTCCGACAACGCATGCAGGATACAAAAACAAGGTAACAGTGCATGATAGCAGTCTCAGTCAACGCGTGTATAGACTTTGTGATTATTAGAAGAAACGTTTTCTTGGAAAAGGAAGGGTCGCGATAAGTGGGAAAAAGTATATTACAATCAGGCTAAAGGTACCGCAGTACATGGAGAGAAAATGAGATTAGACCAAATCAGAAGGTAAGGATATTGAGCTGGAGGACTCGAGAAGAAACTGGAGATAGGGGTTTTGAGTATTTTAAGGGCCCCTTCGAAGTGAGACATGGTTAAGGACTGAAGCTTACTGAAGTACTGAAGAGGAAGGTAAATAGTATTTTTCCGGCCGGAAATAATTGCAGCATACATGGAAGATAGGCCCGAGCCTGGAAGTATTTGAGGTGGTCAGTGCGTGGGAAAAACCGCGATCACACCCTCGTCAACAGAAATTTGAATTCGCGTAAGCTGGGTACAGCGGTCAGATGTGTCGAGTCTTTCAGCTCTTCTCGCTCACTGCCCGCTGTACCCAGGTATGTTCTATGCACATTATTCACCTCTTCTCGGTTACTGAACGTTGTATACAGAGTTCTTTCATCGCTTATACTTTTATTCTCTGAATACATCGACATTCTCTCGGAGCTGCGCGCTCATTACCAATGTCTCAGAATCAAGGCAACGATGAACAACGAAGCGCTACCGCCTCCTCTGCAGGCAACGGTAACACGACTGCAGGTCCGAATGCAGGGAACACCTATGTACCATATGGAGCCGTTAACCCACGAAGTAACTCTAATTCGGGCCCAAGCTTTTCTCAACTTGTTACTGGTTCTAGTGCAACCGTTGCCTCGGGCACCTCTAACCAAACCGAGTCCTCAATCAACTCTGGAGCACCGGCCGACGAACGAGAGCAGGCTCCTCCTCCTGGGGTCAATTTTGATAACGGGACCGTCAAGAAGTTGCAAAAGATCATCGATGACTACCGCGACAATAAAATTGACCGAGTCTCTGCCCAAACTGGAGTTGTACTCGTTCTTACCAGTCTACCTGGTTCTCCAAGTGGGCATGAGTCATCCATCAAATCATGGCTTGCGCAAATTGACTCTCTGGATTCCGAGCGCAGCCTCGCAGCTAGGAGGGGTGAGACATCCAGGAACGACGCTACTTCTACAAGACCCGAAGGTGAAGCTGACAAAGGGGGTGGAAATCATGGTGGTGGTAGCACTGGGAGGAACGATAGGGGTTCTCGATCGCGCCATAGAAAACGTCGTCGTCACCATCGACACAGTTCTCCGGACGGTTCTTCATCCTCGTCCTCCTCTTCTTCTAATGACAGCGATGACGGCAGTAAGAGGTCCAAATTCGATAAAGACCTCGTTCCTTTTGTTGCGAAGGACAAAATCCTTCTCGAGACCATGTCTTCTGGAGCCCGAGCCACTCATACACTCGCTGCGAACTACCGTCAAGGAGGAAAAGCGTTTAAAGATTTGCTCAAGGGGTCAGTCAGTCGACCTGAATTTCCTGACAGCGAATGGAACGCCATTATCCAAAACAAGGTCTGCGATTTTGATGCTGTACTTTCTAGCATTCATTCTCCAGCCGTTCCCAAGTCGCTTAAGGAGAAGGTGGGGGCATTTGAGATTAAAGTGGAGAAGGATGTCGAGGTCACGAAGACAGTTGCTAACGAGGCCCAATGGAACAAAGCTTTTCGTTTGTTCAAGCGGGCAACTTTACACCTTTTCCCTCATCGCGATTCCGAGCTGTCTACGTATGAGAATCATATGGGTGATCTCTTTCTCTCTATTGACCCATCACTCCATCCTCGTCTCATCTCGTATGACAAAGCTGTTCGTAACCTGGTCGCTAATCGAGGTGACCTCACCCTCGCGGACATCAATCACAATGCTTTTCGGAACGCATTCCGCACCCATATTGAAAACTATGGCGCATTTGTGGTCGAAAACGCGCAGCTTGCTTCGACTTCCTCTTCGTCATCGTCTTCAAGGGATAAACGACCTAGAGTTGAAATATGCAAGCGTTTTAATCAAGGTACTTGTGTGGGGACTTGTCATTTTGCGCATGTTTGCTCGAGACCAAACTGCAGGCGACAGGGACATGGTGCTCATGAGTGTAAAGAGGGGAAGACAGAGAAGAACTGATTGGGAGGTAATACTTTGGGTGGAGTTGGTGTGTTTTTCGCTGGTGTTGTTAATGTCATTCTTTTTCAAATCTATGACTGAGTTGCTGAGTTCAGGGCTCAGTCGTAATTTCTTTCTCTTTTCATTGCTGCTACGACTTGCTACCTTGCCGCTGAGTTCAGGGCTTGGTTGTGGTTCCTTTTTTCCTCAAGTATCTTTCTATGCTACCTCGCCGCTGAGTTCAGGGCTTGGTCGCAATTCTTTGTTTCTTCGAGCGTTTTTTGATACTACCTTGCCGCTGAGTTCAGGGCTTGGTCGCATTTCATTCTTTTACCAACCATCTCTCTATTTCAAACCCCCTCAAAGCACGTTGGGGGCACTCAAAAAATGAACCCTACCTTGTCGGAGGGATCTCGGCAACCACCTCGGAAGCCGTGGTCTCTCGAGCGTCTAAAATTTGAGCGCTCTATTGCAGTTGGTGCTGCTATTGATACATCTACACATTCTTCATACACATCTGCTCTCAACTCCTACGTTTATTTCTGCGACGTTCACAAATTCCCCTATAAACCTACACCCGATATTTTCAGTTTTTACATTGTTTGGCTGTGCAACAATGATGTACAGCGCATCGATCCGAAATCGGTGGAGAAATACCTCTCTGGTATCTGCAACGAGCTCGAGGACTTTTATGACGATGTTCGGGCAATCCGAAACCATCGCATGGTACGGAAAACCCTCCGAGGATGTTGCCGTTTATACAGCAAACCCACCAAAAGAAAATCGCCTCTTTCGATTTCCGACCTGGCTCGAGCAGTGGAGCATTATCGTCATCGGCGCATTCATGACGATCTGCTTTTTCTTGCTTTGCTGCTGACAGGTTGGTTTGGTTTACTTCGCCTTGCAGAGCTGTGCCTTCCTGATGTCAGGAAACACCAAAACCTACGGAAACGGACAAGACGTGATTCGGTGAAGTGGTATCTCCAAGGGTATGGTTTTGATCTACCTCAACACAAAGCAGATCCTTTCTTCGAAGGAAATAAAGTGATTATTCGTCGTCATGTTCGTTTCCCCACCGAGATCGATCCATATAACCCTTTTCTTGATTACATCAAATCTCGCGATAGCCGTTTTCCCACCCATTGGCAGCTTTGGCTGCGGGCAGATGGCTCTATGCCCACCCGGTCTTGGTTCATGGATAGGCTGAAGAGTTTATATAACCGGCATGACATTGCAGGCCAGTCGATCCGTTCTGGTGGTGCTACTGGCCTAGCAGAAATTGGTGTCCCTCTTCACCTTATTTGTGCCACTGGGCGTTGGGCCTCGGAGACTTTTCACATCTACATCCGCAAAAATCCCACTTTCCTCACTGCCCTTCTACTCCAATAACTCCTCTCATCATCGGCATGCTCCCATCATCATCTTTCATCATCAATACTTCCATAGGCTCCATAGCGGTTGCTCGCATGCCCGTTTGTAATTCATCCCGGCCCCGGGGACGCCTGCCCTGGGGCGCGTTTGCCTATTCATGATCAGAGCCGAAGACATCCCGACGGCGTAAACCTTGTGTCTCGGTACTACCTCCATTCAAACAAACATCCTTCGATTCGTTACCCTATTCTCTCTTACCCACGATATGCCTGAAGCAGTGAGTGTTAAGCAAGGCGGTCAATATACCAGATAATACATTAGACTCAGAATTCCCGTCCCGGCCGCATTAGGGACTGTGCACAGAAAGACGCCGAAGACGGGAGATGTACAGGCTCAGCAGGCTCGGAAAAGTTCAGAATTTTAAAAATCATTAGAGTGAGCGCCAAGGGGCCCAGGTAACAGAAGAGCTCCTTTTACACAGAAGTAGCATTGTTGGCGTTATACCCGTACGCAATGACTATGCCGTATATCGAATGTGCTAGTGAAACGAAGACAGACACCAAAATTGAGACTTAGGAGCTAAGGGCTACCAAACAGTAAACGGCGTGCAGCAAGTGATAGCTATAGGGGCACAATTGTTACCCAAATAATTAGTTTTTGAACCTTGTTACAGGTCAAAGGTTCAGTAACACGTTATGCAACCAGGTTCGTGTACAGCCACAGGTGTATGGTTTAAACCCAGATGAGATAGAATAACTGGACCACCGTATTAGCGCTGTTTGGTGAGCACACGAAACCGTAGATATTGGCACGGTGTCGAACAGGTTGAGCGGGGTTTATACCGTGATACTTTAGGTCACATATATTTCGAGACCAAAGACGTCGTGCAGTCAGTCATGAGTTTTCGTGTTCAGGATGAGCTCAAGGGTCTTCTGACCTATGAGAGGAGAAACAAAGCGGAGAGCAATGTTAGAATGTTAGCATAGACCCAGAAGTGAGTACGGAGCTAGGAGTTTCGGAGGCTCGTAATAAAACTGAGGAGAGGTTGCAGGGCCTTGAGCTTTACGTAGCACTCAAACCCGTAGAGAGTGAGTAGTAAGCTAAGTTACAGGTTCAAAAATTGACGCAAAAAAAAGAAAAGAATAGGAATCGTTGGGATAGGTTGGGATTGCCACGGGCTTTAAGAGTTTGGGGCAGAAGTTAAGCTTCGGCTCGAGGTTAGGCTTGACTACTTTTAGTACCTCTTGCTTTTGTAAGGTGGGGAAGGGAACCTGCTAGATCTAATGTAGAAGGGCGCGTAGCTACTTCTAGAGCAGCTCTTACATGCGGAGTGGGAGTTATTAGTAAAGCTGTTGTACGTTGACGTACGAGCGCGAACCAAGGTGTTCCACAGACGAGCTTTCCCAGCACGTCATTTCTTTGGTTGTAGAGAATAACTCAAAGTACTGAATCGCTCCTCTGTTTGAGTGTTCTTAGCACTACTACCTGCTGTTAACTGCTAAATGGGTGTGCAGTTCCGCTATAAAAAACGAAGTTCCTAGTACGTATAACACTAGTTACGCTTAGCCGCTCTGAACACGAAGAATACCTTTCCAACTACCTAACCCACTTGCTTCGCCCTCGTTCTCTCCACGCCATGAGCCTCCTCTACAAACTTCATTCCTTCTAACTCTCTCCACGCTATTCCCCATAATTCCTCCTAGGTCTTAAAGTACTCTCCAACAACCTCGTAAAAAAACCCCTTAATCTGCCCCTATTACAGTGACTATTAATCAACTTAGGAATACCTTTACTGCTCTCATGTCACCCCCTTGACTGTACTGTTACAATGGTGCTAATGCTAAGTTACAAAAAAGATATTATGAAAAACATATGCATGACAGAATAGGAACATAGGACAACCGTAACAACATTGCAAAAAAAAACTGATAGTCTAATTGCGTAAACGTGCTCAGGGACAGAGTAGATGAGTTGCAAGCCCCAAATTCTGAGTTCTCTGTAAGCAGGAACTGGCGACTGCCGAAAGTATCCTCTGCACATTTGTACGTTGACACAGAGCCTATATGCGTATACGAAAGGAGAGTGAAGCACTGATTTCAACGTCTATGCTCGTAGAGTCATCTGACGGAAGGTTCTCCCGCTTTTTGAATACTTTATAGAAACTCCAGCAGGTCTGTAGTTGTTCACGGCCATTTCGTTCGAGGTCGTACCTTAGTTAATTAGTGCCAGTCCCTTAAAAACATGTATATGTACAACCTTGTGCATAACTTTCCGCCTACTTGGATTTCAGCTTAAAAATGTAGGATGATAGCTGTTTGTACTTACAAAGAAACTTTTCTATATCGTTTCTAGCAGCTTCTCTTTGGTAGTTTTTCCGTATGTTAGTGATATAGAGACGGAGGGGAAAATGATCGTATGGGTTTCTGCGACACCGGTTGGACGGGGTAAGAACGTGTGCAGGGACTCACCAGCCTAGAAGTGGCTTGGCAAGCAAAGCCGTAAGAGAAAAGGAAAAAACAAATACTGCGTTAAGTGTGTTCAACAACAGCACAATGGACAGAAGAGCTACCTGTCCCGGCCGCCACAAAAGTACTGCCCACGACACTCCAATCTAAAGCGAACCCAAACCACATTTCCAGACGCTCTGGAGCTCAGACTACTACGACCTTGGCTTGCTACGTTCCGACTTGACTGTCTTCGTCCACTATCTACACCTCCACTTCCTCTTCACGCTGGTCGGACATGTGGATGTTTTCTACTACTTTGTTTCCTCCTACTTACTAAACCCATGGCTTTTTTTCTGTACAGCCTTAGCCTGTATGCTAGAAGTTGTTGCTGTTTAAGAACTTTTCACCACTACAACTAAAGCTATAGTTTAAGTGAGCCCGACCAAGAGGTGAGTTGAGGCGCAACCGAGAAGATTCGAGAAACTGCGATAGACCCGATCGTCAGTTGAGATCGACAACTCTTCCTGAGCGGTTTCCTTCTGACCTTTCTCCTATCGGATCACCACTGTGACAGGCTGAGCCTTAGGTATCGCCTCTGCCGCGGACCCGGCCTCTCCCTCGTCGATTGTTGCCACATAAAGAGCCCCTTAGCTGTATATGATCATTCAGTAGAAGCCCTAACGATAACGATACTAGAACTAAGAGAAGTTTATATCATAGCAACACCACTCGCAAACGCAACAACCGTGCTAAGCACCAGACCAGTAAAAGTCAGCCTGGAAGCCCTGTAACCAATCGCACTAGAAGCTGTACCAGACTGTTTTTATTCAATCAGCACGAGGAGCAGAAAGTTCTAGCTTTACCCTATATGTTTTCTTTGAATGGAAGAAATAATTCCTGTCCAAACGAAAGTAGTGGCAGAAGAGAAAGTGATACCGTATAAAGTTAGGTGACAGCATGTCATTGGAGTAAAGGCAGATGCCATTTGTGAGCTCGACAACCTTAGTATCAGACCCTTTCTATGAGTAACTTGTCGTAAGCGCCCCCTGAACAACAAAAGCATCGGAAGAAAACACTAGCCTTCTTCCAGCCGTCACTAAACCAAGGATCTTTCAGTATCTCCTCTTCATTTGCACGGTTCATCAGTCAGTGCCTAACCTAGCCTATTCTTAAGCATATAAATACGGACTAACTTCAAAGAGGAAACTTACTAGATTCCGGGTGCTACTAAGCAGTAGTTCCTAGCTGTGAAAGCTGACACCTCGGAGCGCCGCAACTCTAACCTGTGAAACAGGAACTACAGCTTTGTTAAAGAACCCAAGGAGCAGCAGCAATCTCAGACCCACGTGACGCCATTAGAAGGAGAAAGGGTTAGCCTACTTAAGACTCAGGACTGAAAAAACGACTTGTACTAATAACGACCATCTAACGGGACTATGATTTCTTGAAGCGCGAGGAGCAAATACCAACAGGTACAATGATCGGCTCGAGTATGCTCCAGGAACTTGCGAAAGCTAACTTCAGTGGCTTGGGGCTCTATGTCCATGCGGCAAACGAAAGACTATAAGGACCTGAACTACCAGCATCATCAGAAACTTAGACATCATTACACACATGGTTGAGTCGCGACAAGCGGCTCGGCGGCTCCCTACGAAGCCTTTACTGTTTTCCTTGTAACATCATTGTCCTCGTATCCCATTTGAGTAGTTTTGCTACAACGTCGACTTGAAAGCTCTTATTGTATGTAAGACGTATTCGAAAACGTTTAGTCATTAGGGGTGAGAAGGAAATCCCGGCAATTGACGATCTTTACTTTGGTTCTCGAAAGCTAGAAGACAGCACTTACTAAGAGCAACGAATCGCGACATGGCACAAACTTGGCCTCAACAACTAAAGCCACCGACACTTTTAGTCTAGCACATAGTCGAAAAACCGGCTCTTTTCAACAGCTCAGCTTCCTTCTAAAGGCTGGTAGCAGTGTGTATGGAGTCCCACTGCTGGTTCAGACTATATGAGAAGTTAAAAGAGCAACTTTATGCGAAACATCAGTAGTATCACCCGGACGGTCCGAGCCCGTCACGTAGGTGCTCATAGCAAACCTTTGATGTTCTCGTGATATCAGTCGTTACTATGTCAGGTTTTCACGAGAATCAATCATTTCTTTGTATGCCATAGGCGATACGTTGAGGTGTTGCTGTAGCTGTTAGCTGGAGACTCTGGTCCCAACACTCAGCGCTCGTAAACATATTACACCGCTAATACCCTCAATGGGGTCACTCACCACTAGAATCCGAGGAAGTACCACTTCGGATCTCACACTCCTACCACCTTTCTCTGCCCTTTGTTTCAACTCTAAGCCCAAGTCTCTTCAGTTTCACCCACCCATGGCCAACTTTCAAGTCTCTCTCCATTGCTTTCAGTTGTGATTAGGTTAGTTACAGGGTAAAATATGTGCCTGAAGCAGTAAGTTGCTTCAGGGCACCAACCTCCGCACTGTATACACATGCAAGACGTCCCAAGCTTAGTCACGGTCGTAACGGTAATATACTTTCTTGGGATCTACCCGGCGTATGACTGATGACCTCTTAAAACTCCAGTGCCAATTGCAAGTTCTTTGCCGACTTTTGAATGCTATGATGGTCGTGTATGACGTGCTATGCTCCGGACATCTTTGTCAAGGGTCGAACTCTCCTCTGTAAGCATGTCTGCTTGCGAATGCGCTTAAGTTTAAAGACAACTGCTCCCACACTAGCGCCAAAAAGGGTGCGTGACTGGTGGAGTTTATGAAGGTCCGAGCCCGGATAGAAGGTACATACGACGTTAATAAAGGCCGGCCTTTTTATGATAAATGGAAGGAGAAGTCATGAAGTCATTCGAAGTCAGGAATTGGTACAGAGTGAAGCTTCCCCGGGAATTTTATGAGTTTTGGGGATAGAGGTCAAAGAAGAGCTCAGGAGGTCGAGTTATAGGAATGGAAGACTAAACCAGATTAGAGTAAAAGAGAGGTACATGACGCCATAGAGATCGGACTCACATTATTACTATGAGAAAGTGTGAATAGCGTTGGGAAGGGAAAGGTTCTCTTGCAACGAAGATTATTGGTGTTTCAGATATGTGCGCGACTGAATCTGACGATAGTACGTAAGAATAGAAACAAAAAACCATAGGATGTGAGGTGCGCAACGGCTTGAGTAGAGTCTCTGTGGCGACTGCAAGTTCCGCAGAGGCACACAGACCGTTGAGTAGCCTGATTGGGTGCTATAACAACCTACTAGTTAAACTGAGGTTAGGACAAACCTGGATTTCGAACAACGGGCGAATCGAGTCACCATCTCGCGCGGTGAGCATATGAGGATTGTCGGATATGTCCGGTTAGTAAACAAACAGAAGCCGAGACTAGTACTTATCCGTTTGCGCGGGGTCCCGTCCGCAGGGGCCCCGGCCCTACTTAATGTTTGCCCGTACGCTCGTTGGCGATATGTTCATGTTCTATACTCTCTGTCCTCTTTGATATCATGTGATCAGCGTTTATTTCATCTGTCTTTATTTTGTCTACAATGTAAACTATCATTTTGATGCCGGACTTTCCGTCTATGTTAAACTCGTAATTTTCCCACCCGCCCACCCATTCGCTACTTTCTTGAGACATATGTTGCAAGTCATTGGCTCTTCTCCACTTATTACACGTATCTTGTATGGACCCATGTCGCCCGTCACTCGCTCTTCTCGACTTTCTGAGCTGTGTAGACTGGCGACATGGGTGTACTGGCCTTTTAAGGCCATGATACGGCTCGCGCCGATCTTTAAACGTGCCGCCACGTCTCTTATTCAACGCACGCTGCGTTGACTCAGCAAATCGCTTTGCTGAACTCCCGTCATTTCCGTGCATCGCTGCACGCGGGAAACTCAGGATCCTGAGTGTTATAACTAGATCCATTTAAGGTTTAAATGGCAGTTGGTTAGTAAACAAA
>ML179502.1:0-54678 GCA_004369135.1 Dendrothele bispora CBS 962.96
AAACTAACCCACTGCCAAATCTCTTATTGGGATGCCTGTAAAAAGGTGCCTTTATGGCATAGGCGACTATAATAGAGGAAAATGCTTTTAAAAACCATCCGAGACCAACATGGTCGCAGGACACCCTCAGCCTCCTCTAGTTGATCTTCAGATCTCTGGCACAGGAAGGTGGTTAGTCATGGTCACAGTCTCATATGGGAGGGAAGGGTAGGCAGCCAACATCAGGCACTATGACGTGATGTAAAACATGGCAAGACAGTGGACTCTTCCTGGATTGCGGATCCGTACGTGCTGCCAAGGGCTCAAACGAAGCACCAGGAAGGGAACGGGAAGCTCTGGTGTGAATTGGTTCTTCGTGCATTACAGAGTGGGCCGTGGCGTGTTATGGCTAGTATCCTAACATGGCCCGAGAGGACAAAATCCCCTGTCGGTCAGTTTGTCTGAAAATGATATACTGGCTTATGTTGTTTCCACGGAACTTTTGGTGGGTCCCGCAAGGGCATCCTTAATCTGGGGCAACCCAAATACTAGGAGCATGGTATGGAAACAAGATCCAAGCAGAACAAATCTGGACAGCAAACATTGAGAAAGTAGATTCAAATCTTGAACGCTGGGGAAAAAGTCAACCAACAATGGAAGGGAGACGACATATTATACAAATGATAGTAGGAGGCATATCACAATATCTAGCCACAGTCCAAGGAATGCCCAAAATGGTAGAAAAGTGACTAATGAAAAGAATTAATAACTTCCTGTGGAATGAAAAAAGAAACCCAGTAAACGCCCAAATAGTTTACGGGGAGATAGAAAACGGAGGCAGAAAGGTCCTAGATATAGCTGCCCGAAATGAAGCAATCAAAATCATGTGGCTAAAAGCGTACCTGTCTTTCGGTCCAAACTGACCGCTATGGGCGGTTTTTGCAGATGCTCTCCTGGCCCAGAAAGTACCGGGCTCAGAAAATGCTGTTGATCCGTCACTGAGAATCAATACCTTCCTACAATCATGGAACGCCTATCGCAATAACAAACAAATACCCGAGCTAAAAGAACTACTCGACACCGCCCAAAAGTACAATCTGAGAATAGAAGGAATTGCCTTCTCTAGAGAAATAGTTCGCAAAATGCCAATATGGTACCATGCAGAAGCAGACCAAAGAATCAGAACCATGAACCACACCCTCGCTAGCAAGTGTCTGAAGACAAAACACATCGTAAGAACAGTCGGCAACGCCGAAGTAATTGCCAAAGCGCTGTTGGAGGAAGAACATGAGGCACAGAACAACTGTGGCTGCCAAAAATGCACTCACCTAAGGCAAAGTGTGCAATGTGTACACCCACATGGGTGCATGACACAGGCAATGAAACTACTTGATACATTGCCGCCAAAGTGGGACCCAAGATCGGAGTTCCCAGAAGACTACCAAAAAAAGCCACTGAATGACGGGGAGGACTGGAAAGCCTTCGATGGCCGAGTAACAACCGGAGGCGAGCTCGCAGACATATTCAGAATATTCGCAGACAAAAATATAACCCCAACCAATGAACTACCGAAGCTGAAGCCAGATACTAATGTGAACGGTCGACACCTTGTCATTAACGAAATCGTAGTAGCGACAGACGGATCATGCAAAAACGACGGAAATGATAACACACGTGCAGGAGCAGGAATATATGTGGAAAAAGAGCATCCACTAAACAGATCTGTAAAACTACCACTATACTTGGGACAGTCTAAACAAATCGGAGAATTAACAGCCGTTAAAGTAGCAGCAGAACTGGCAGACCAAAACCTGGAACTCAGAATTGAAACCGATTCTAAATATGTTATGACCTTACTTACCTCGAAGAGAAACCAAATAGAAGATGAAGGTTATATCGGAACCGCGAACAAAGCCCTACTACGGAGTACAATCGCAAGCCTCCAGAAAAGGAAATACAGAACCTACTTCAAGTGGGCAAAAGGAAATGAAAACGCAGATAAAATGGCCCGGGAAGCACTAACAAGAGATAAAGCGAGCCCGATACACCTCTCAGTCTCGCCGACTCTACTTTTCACAGGCACCAAACTCAGTGCGATGACACAAGCCCTAGCGTATAAAGCGGTACGGGAATGGAAACCTATGGCTGCCAAGCGACAGCGGACAAGCCGAAACATTTTAGCAATAAAAGACATAACAGAGCAACGCTTCAACTACATACCGACAGAAGAAAAAATATGGAAATCAATCAGACACAAGGACATGGAGAGAAAAACCCGGTATTTCCTGTGGATGGCAATCCATGATGCATACATGACAGGAACCCACTGGCTCAGACCGAGTTTCAGGCCAGAGCTGCAAGAGAGAGCGTATTGCGCACACTGCGATGCAGTTGAGGACCTAGAACATATCTTAATAAAGTGTGAAACGACCGGACAACGAACAATTTGGGACCTCGCAAAAATCCTGTGGGAAAAGAAACTAAACAATGACACCGTCTGGGGACACCCAACTATGGGCGACATTTTTGGATGTGGACTTGCAAACATAAGGTCCCCGGACGAAGGTCGCGAGAGACTCCCAGGCGACACAAGACTCTGGAGAATCCTCCGAGCAGAATCCGCCTACCTGATATGGAAACTGCGGTGTGAGAGGGTCATTGCAAATAATAACCAGCCATTCTCAGAAGAAGAGGTCGAGAACCGGTGGCTCGACATGGTCAACAAACGGCTGGAACTAGACTGTCAGATGACCAAAGAAAGATACGGAAATAAAGCCCTCTCCAAGAAGATAGTCAAGAAAACATGGCGAGGACTATTAGAAAATGAAAAAGACCTACCAGATGATTGGATAAAGGCGAACGGGGTTTTAGTGGGTATTGAGGAAGACCGCCGACGCCGCACAGAAAACAGGCATGAGAGAAAGGTAAGTGGAGGTAAGTACCCGGCGGTCTTTTTCCGAGTCCCACACACAGTGCGTAAATGCATTTCCTCGTGAGGACGAAATGGTTAAAAACGGATATGGCTCTATGATTTATGATTATGCTGACACCGAGCAAGGACAATGGCTCTTGCATCCACCGCGTGGTTCTAGAAAGATGACTACGTCAACTGTTCTGAACTCAAAAAGCGCTCCTCAAAAAAAAAAAAAAAGAAAGGTTGACACGTGATCCACGTGTCGTGCTTGAATCTTACCGAAGAGCGTGCGTACTAGGGTTGAGTAAAAAAGTCGGACTTATTTACAAAAAAGTTTTTTACCGGTTAATAACACGTCACGTGCTGTTAAAAACAGGGCACCCCGGAGGGTTATTTTGTTTTAAACAGTCACGTGTTGACAAATTTGGTGGCTGCAAATCTGCAGGCTGCTTGGAATTCAAACGGTCCTTAGTAGATTTACAAAGCAGTATTAAGATACTGTTTTGGGCCTCAGAAAACAGATCAGAATGCCAAAGGAAAAGTGAGTTCTGGACTAGTCTGCCCCGGACAGGCAGCCGGATATGTATACCCCATATAGAAATCCTGGCAAAGTTGCGTGGTGCGGCATTGATGAACTTCAAAAGGTCCCTCCTTACATACATGAAGTCAATTCTCCTTCAGCTTTGTGTAATAATGACTTTGATTGTGTCTGTACTCTTTTTCTTTTGGCTCTAAGTAGTAGACAATTTTCCCTTTTTCTATGTTTTTTTTTTTCGGAAAAAAGAGGAAAAAAAAAAAAAAAGATCACGTGTTTCTATCACTTGAGGTTAAAAACTGTTAAAAACGGTAAAAAACAACCCATCCCTGAGACCCCCCCTGTTTCAAACCGGTCAAAAACTCCGAGCGAGTTTTTTACTCAACCCTAGTGCGTACCTTGGTACTTGGAATATTTTTGTATATCAGATAAGTAAACTGTGAGTAAAAAAGAACAAATAGAAAAGTCTTCACATCGATGAACATTTGAATGGAATCCTCTATCTATCATTACTTCAGCCTTTTGGGATGTATTCACGCCGGTTATAGTAGTAACTTCGTTACTCTTTTTTCAGCAGTTTTCACTTTTCCGATAGCTGCGAGAGCCTAAATATTCAACAGAGAATTTAACTTGGTCTCCAGTGCAATGGTCAACCTCATGATCTTGTTGAATCAATCTCCCTTCAAAAATTTGTAATGTCGTACTTTCTTGATTCCTTCTGGATACTCCCTTCAGGGTACTCAAGGCACTCAAGACAACGAACTACTGAATACTGTTGCAAAACATACAAATCACGCTTCACATGCCCGCGGAGAAAATTCGTGTTTAGTGAAAGCGAACCACCTCTTGTTGAACGGGAATTACAAGAACATAAGCATCATGTATTACCTGCAGTCAGCAAAAATTAATGGAAAGGAGAATAAATGTAAAGATGGCGTAAGATCCAATGTATAAATGGAAGGAAGATGAGTTTGGTGAAAATTTCAGGCCAGTAGTTTGTACTAAGCATCTGTCTAACACGACTAAGTATTACTGAATATCAGCTATGAATAATTGATTGAACAGTTGACAATTTAGTCATGGTCTGTCAATAGATACCTCAAAATTTGGAATATCTTACTGGGATATTAGACCTAATCTGCAACGAGAATTCTGAAGGCCCCACTGAAAAAAATGAAAATGGAGCTAAAGAAAAATGAGAATGGGGCTAAAGAAAAATGATGTGACAGCCAGCATGAGAAATGCTTTAGGAAGCTGTAATGTAGGCCACCATAGGTGTCACTTTGCTTCTCTCCGGCTCCTCTGAAGATTTTTCAGGTGGGGCCTAAAGAAATCTGAACCATTTCTAACTAAATAAAAACGCTCAAAATTCTCGTTGCAGATTAGGTCTATTACCGGGATTCAGAAAAAAATCAAAAGAGGTTCATTGTTCCCTAGCATATGCCAGTTTTGTTTCCAAGTTATTTCCTTTAGGAAACATGGGATTTATTCACACTTCTTGTCAGCATTCTTTTGTTCACTTAAGGCTTTCATTTACTTAATTACTAATTATTCAATTAGGACTGCAGGATGATAATGGAATGCTTTGAACTGGAGTGATTGCTAAGTAATGAGTAATTGATTACTCACTTATTGAGAAGTTATAAGAGAGCTATTTTTCAGGCTCTTAGTAAAGGCTTAACATCTCATAGCAAGACAAACCAAGGAATTACGAAATGTTGGGTTCGGTTTCATCTTTTATTCCCGCTGCATGGTCATTCATTACTTTCAGTACCTCCTCTGTGATTCCGGTGGAATTACAGACTGAATTTCTCATTGTGACCTGTCTGTAACTCTTATTCTTTTGCATGAGCAATTTGAATGTTTGGAAAACCATTTGCATTGTGCCTATAAAAGTTGAAACCAACACTCAGCAGAACACAACTAAAATTTCAAAATATAGGACATAGTGGGAACTCGAGTTTAACAAGTGTATGAATAATTGTAAAGTGAAGGTCCTTTGGGCTTATTACGTTATACAAGTGTTGGTGTTAGGATAGATTGCTACTATCAAGTTCACTTCTCCATCTGAAACAAAGACAAAGTGGTTATAATTTTGATGGACATAATGACTATAAAACTTATGACTTTCTTAATCAAAAAGGAATATCCACTTTGAATCAAAGAGTGTATACACCTACTTTGGATACAAACAAATACAAAAATTAGTTTTCAAGCAGTTTTACCAAAATTTTGATAGATATATTAGAGACCTTGCGCAGGGCCAACCATTGCCAACCGTTGCGCAGCCGATGCGCAGATTTGGCTGAATATGACGTCAATTTTCAATTCAAATCTGCGCAACGGTTGGCGACGCTTGGCTACGGTTGGCTAAGTGCAAGGTCTCTATTTACAGAGAGGTAAATAGCTCAATGAGTGCAAGGATTGTTATCATAGATGTAACTGATTGATGCAGCAACTTCAGCTTCATCAAGCTTGGCAAGTCTTTCAGAGCATTCATCCACCTCTTTCTCAAGTTCTCCATGTGAATCAAAAAGATCTCTTGCTTTTTCATACATCTTTCTAGCTTCTGCAAAATCTTGACAATCAAAGAAAAGATGGCCAAAGTGTAACAGAGTATATCCAATTGAATATTTTTCTCCTGGAAATCTTTTCAAGAGCTCCAATGCTTCAGTGAATGCTTCTTTTGCCTTTGGATATTGACCTTCGAGCCTATAAGTTATCCCAAGATGTTCAAGACATTGTGCAACATTAACAATCCTTCCAATGCTTTGATATTGCCTATGAGCATTTGAGAACATATCAATAGCCTTATCATATTGTACTTGATTCCTATAAACTCTACCTAAGGTCCACAAACAGTCTGCTAGTCCTTGTTTATATCCAATTTTCTTGAATTGTTTTTGAGCTTTCAATGTCATTTCAGATGCTTCATCATATTTTTCCTGCATTCTATAAAGCTCCCCAAGACTCAAAAGACACTCTGCCGCTCGCAGTTGATTTCCGAAAGTCTGGAATTTTCTTTGAGCATCTGATATAATATCAATTGCTTCCTCATTTCTGTTCTGCATTCCATAGATATCTCCAAGCCTTTGCAGACACTCTGCAACTCCCACGTCATTTTCAATTTTTTGAAATAGTTGTTGAGCTTCTGAGAAAATTCTGGAGGCTTCTTTGTATCTAGCTTGTACATAGTAAATTTCCCCAAGCCAGCTCACTGAACTAGCTTGAGCCCATTGATCTTCACTTTGTTCAAAGTACTTTTGAGCTTGCAGGTTCATCTTGATGGCTTTGCCATATTGAGCCTGAGCATAGTAGATGTCTTGCAGAATATCAAAACATTTTCCCAGTATATTTGCTTCAGATTGAGAGGTATTCCCTTCCTCATTGAGGGATTGTTTTATTGACATAACCTGGATCTTGGCATCCTGGAATCTTCCCATCCATCGCAATTGACCTGCCCTCATTAGTTTTAAATCGATCTCATCCTTCTTCCCAATATTTTGATCATTTTGTAACAAATGAGTAATCAGACCAACAGAAACTGAGACAAATTGCACACATCTGTTCAGAGTTTTTATCACAGAAATACAGGATGTTTTTGAGTGCCCACTGCTAATTTGTGCTTTAAACACCTTCTCAATATTGTTGATATGGTATTGGAGTACTGGCTGGGCCTGCATAATATCCTCAGGCAAATTTTCAAAAAATCCTGAATAAAATGTATCCAAATGATCAGTATCAGTCTGCCCAATGGGATACTTTAAATGAACATGTTCTCGCACTGGTGCTAACATTTTCAACCCTTCATCCTGGTTATAGATGAGTGAACTATCTAGAAGTGTCGACACATTGAAACTGAATTCTTCTCCCGGAAACATTTGAGATAGATATTCAACCCAAAAAGGGATCCCATCTGGCAAATACGATATGACTGACAGAAGATTGAGTGTTCTTCCTTCTATCTTGAAAATCTGCATAGATAGATCAATAGAAAAGCTAACACTAGTCAGTCTTCCTGGCACTGTTCCTTCTGCCAAGATTGATGTTTTGTCCTTCTCCCACATACTTATCAATGCTTTCAGTGGGATTCTCTTGAGATGCTGGGCACTCAATCTGATTGCAAGAGGGACACACTCAAGTTGATGAAGGAATGAATCTATTTGAGATTCAGAGTTATCTGAACTTTGGAGTTTGTTGCCTGCAAATGCTTTGAATGCTTCCTTTGCAGGAACAGGTGCTAATGTTGGAATCCCAAATTCATCCCCTAACTTTTCCCATGGAATATCACCAGGTTCATTTAGCCCTCGCATAGTAACAATCAATGATACTTTTCCACACTTGGCAATTTTTTCTAATAGATTCTTTACACCAATTCTTGAGTCATCATGATTCCATGGAGTCTCAAAATTATCAAAGACAATCAGAAGTTCACCATAAGCCACCTGGAGATGGTCAAATAAGACCTTGTGTTTACTCTGGTTCTCCTGCATTGTCAACCCCATAACATAGATCAATCCTAAAACTAGAGATTCTGCATCTTCAAAAAGTTCACATGGAACAAAGTAACACCTTCCTGCAAACTTAGTCTGTACTAGATCAGAATTCATGATATGGAAGGCCAATGAAGTCTTTCCCATTCCCCCTGCTCCTAAAATGGCCAAGAATCTGAGAGCTTGTTCACAGAGAATATTGATCCCTTGTTTAACAAGTTCTTCCCGTCCTTTGAACACAGATGACAATGCTGGGGTTACAAATGCTATCATGCTATTCCAAAAATAAGTATAACATATCAAAATATTAGTGTGTCTCACATACTCTGCAGTAATTTGAGTCTGTCATATAGAGGGTCTATTATCATACAGAAGCTCGGTTATTAGCAAGTACATACCTTGATGTCAGGAGATGGTACACCTAGCAGGAGGTGAATTCCATGATATATTTCTCAATTATTCACTACTCACTGTCATACTTTATAATCTGATTGCCAGCAACATTTGTAATCATGGCCTTTGTAAAGTTGTTATTCTGTAGGTCTCTGAAAAAATGAGGACTGCAGGATGTTTGCATCTGCTCCTCATGAATTTGGGTATTTAAGCTAGATGCACTTGCTGTTGCGATATCTATATGGCTATGTTCCTGTATGTTTTTTTCTTTGTTTCTGTTTTTCAACCCAGGTTCCCATGGAGCTGTAATTGCAGTTTCCATCATGCTACTAGAACTGATTTCCATTGAATTAAAATTCATTTAGAAAAGTACCAGACCTACTATTGAAATTATGGACAGAACAGCTGTTGAAGATGTGAGAATTATCCAGCTGCATGTGACCAGTCAATTTAATATGCCAACAAGATAAAGTTTGGAGAATACGGTGATATCCGTTTACTTCTTCAACCCTTCAATTGACTGGTCACATGAAACTTCACACATTCAATAGCTACCTGCCTCTAGTAAATAAGGTTTCGGGATCTATTAAAAGGTAGTCCCAATACTTTTGATTTCTGATCCATGTAAATGCTACGTTCAGGAAAGCTAATAGAATACACCTGAATAAGTCTAGTTTAATCAAGCCACGACTCACCAGTTGAACGAGAGTAAGATCTAGTTCAAGCAAGGATTTTTTTACCGGTGATGCATATTATATACCATTCTAGACGCATTTTTTCGGCCTATATATGCCAAAATGTACCGATCACCATGTTAGATGACGGAAGAATTGAGACGCAAAGATGCAAAAGAAGCACCAACGCTGAATTTTGCATATGTTGTGTCTTCATCCCAGACTTCGCAATAGTCAAGTAGATACGGAAGCAGTGATACACAAAAAATTACAACTAAATATGGAATCGATGAAAGTAGAAACAGCGGAAAAGAAGAAAAAGAAAACGGCCTGATCTACATATACATCATCCTAGGTACATCTGTATTCATATCAGCGTCAACCTCACCCCTTTGAGACTCACCGAACCACTTGCTTACACCTGCTCCCCTTCACCCGAACAATCCTAAACAATACCTGTGATACATCCATTCACAAGAAAGCGGCGTGGTTGAACCGCACAGTTGAACAAAGTCATAGAAATCAAAATTGTTCGAACCCCGTTTATCCTTCCTTAAGACTGTTCTCAAAGCTAGCCACCACCGTAAGAAACGATTCTGAATTATAGTCAAATATCTGGTTACACGTTAAGACAGGTGAGTATGCGCGGGGTTAGACAATGAAGAGTGAGATAGATGGAAAGAGGGGTATGAGAAATAGGACCATACTCGCCAGTGATATGAGGTATGATAAAAAGTGTTGGATGAGTGGTAAATGCATTGGAAAAGAAGAGGCAGTGACCTCGGATCCTCATTCTCTTCCACCCCCTACCGCTTCTCGTACTCATTCCACATATTCCACCTTCCCGACTTCCCACTGCCTATTGATTTTGCATGCGAACAATGAGAAACCACCGCCAAACGATTCTTATATGCTTTTATGAGGGATCAGGCCAACGTTGAATGATAAAATGCTTCTGTATCAAACCAACGATAGCGGTGAATTGTTAAAAGGTTTTCTCGATGGTGAAGCGGGCAACGGTTGAGAGTAGAGGTGAAGGACAGGGAGGAAAGGAAAGGAAGGACGGTGGGGTAGAGATGCTTTTTTAACGGATTTGATGGATAGACATCTAGCGCGTAGAAGCATGAGACAAAAAAGGAATATAGGTAAAGAGGTAAGTTAGGTATTCGCAGTAGAAAAAGAGGGGAGATAAGAAGGAGCGAGGGAGGATTGCTCTAGTCTGAAAAGGAAAAGGGAAAACAGTACGGAAAGGACAAAAAAGACGAGAACGCACCGGTTCCTTGACATGATTCAACAACGCCGGCAGCCTACGTCTCGACACCACCTCAGCCATCCTGCGTCATTCGCCCTGAGATCCAGTACTAGTCTCATCTCACACGTCTCTCGAATCTTTCGGTAGAACCCTACACGATTACCACTCTGCCTTTTCCCTATAAGGATCCCCAGCTGTAGAAATCCCTCCACATTCCACGGTTAAGAGCGTTGTTTAAGAGTTTGCAGACACGGAAGCTTCTATGTGCACAACGGGCTGAATTATTTGAGTTTGGTTCCAAAAAGAAGGGAGGGAACGTCAGCTGCCACGTCCGTTTTGAATCTTTTGATGTTAGCGAAGCCGATAGATCAGGAGGGAGAAGTAAATAACGGAATCTTTGAGAAAGAGGGAGACAGCAGCATATATGCGCAAAGTGGTACTTGAGCTTGAGCTTGAGGATGCAATGCTGGGGCAGATACGTGAGCACGGGTCAAAAAGACGTCGAGTTGAGAGAAGCGCGGATGACGTCATCGGTCTGTAGCTCCTTCTTAGTAGTTAGTGCTCATCGACATCGATCATCCTTATAAAACCTACACTGCAGGTGAGCTCGCGTCACTTTTGGTCATTGTATGCAAGTGTACTTTTTTGAACCTTGTCCGTACAAGCATGCTGCACAAGGTTAAGTCTCAAATACTCCGAACCTGTCCATCTCCACTGCTTCAACTTCATCAGTCCTCTAAAGTTGGAACGAACACATCTCAAGTTTGGATGACTACCGTATTTGCTACCTCTATAGAGGAACGCAATGATCAAGTTGATGAGGGACCCCGGCACTGACTCGCTCAAGTATCAAAGATCTCCATACTTTGCCCTCCCACAGACGGGCTTGACTTGAATATTATTATGTATGGTTCCACAGTCTTGATATCATTCCTTCACGCACGAGGCTTCAACGTTTTAACACTTAAAATAAATCATGGATCCGGAGTCACCTTCTCCAGCTTCCTAAATCATTGGTCAACTGGAATGTTTATTCCTCGAAGTCGCTATCAAGAAAAACTGCACTTGATGACCTGCAATATGATGATGTTACTTAGCTGCCATCGGGATGCTTCCCGGACCCGGCGTCGAGATCTTGAGACAAGTTCGGTTAATAGATTCCTCCTCCTCTTAGTATCTCCGTAACAAAACTCGCATTGCGTGCTTCGCGGACTCGGACGATACCACGAACCAATTAAGAGGCTCACGAAGATGGAGTGCGATGAATTCATAGAAGTTCTAATAAAAAAACCAAGCTATATATATGCACGCAGTTTTTCAGAAGTCACAACCGTGAAGAGGCGTTGGCACTAACCTCGTCCCTCGTTCGAAATGTTCCAGTAAAGCTTCATCCTGTTTTTATACCAACATTGAATGCTCACAACATCTAGTGCTGAGCATTGACCCGTTGGTGCTTTATTCACTGGCTCAGCTTTGAGACACATAAATTGTATACGGCGAAGGATCCACATATTAATCTGTGTCGCTGGGCTGGCGATAGCCACGGAGATTTTTTTATATCGAACCATTCCAGCCGTTGATTGCAAGAAGTCGTTCTTGCGTTAATGATATCCTCAGCGGCCGATGAGACGACAACACATTTGTCATCCTTCTGCAAGAATGTGTCTTGGAACATCGCATCTCAGCCTTCTACCATCACAGACGCTCTCAATGTCTCTCGGTCGCACTGACTCAGATGGAACCAACCCGGATACTCCTGGGCTTCCGACTGTTGAAAGCCCTCGGGCTCTTGTGTCCAGAGATAGTGATAGGTACTCTGACACTGCCCGGAACCGTTCTAATAGTAGCCATCTACAGCCTGAGAGTGTTCTTAGCTCTGACAGGGAAGAAGAGCTTCGGGACACCTCCACGTCTGTATCATCTGGCCCTTCTGCTTCTGCACTAGCTAGTCCTTCTGATTCCACACCCACTCCGCCTAGAGTATCCTCAGCCTCACGTCATCATCATATTGACTCGAACGCAGACAACTGGGATACTAAATATAAAAGTTATCCTAGTACTATGCCCAGTGACGGGACTTTGGACAAGAAAGAAAATATTGACGAGAATCAAGGTGATAGCCCTCCAAATGGCGCTGAAAAAACCAATATAGAAGTACATCAAGAGACAAGGTTTGCATCAGTTAGCTTTTCGATGTCCAAGGATAATGATACATCTTTTCATAGGGACAATCGAGTTCAAGGTGATGGCCCTAGAAACACTACTCAAGTAGCCGGTCATCAGAAGTCCAGGAAGAAACCACTTTTAGGTCAACACCCTGCTCCATTCGCAGGTAATTAAAAATCCTTTGAATAGCTTCCAGGTGTACTCATGCAACGTATAGGACCAGCTGACACATATGATTACACCAAGATATATGAAGAGGATGAGCCATACACGGAAATGAATCCAAGTGCTAGAGTTTGGAAGGTGTATAATCATGAGGTCACCAGGATTGATACAGACAGAATTGAAGATTGGAGGGATGGGTTAGACTCTCTTCTGATTTTCGTGCGTAAATTTATTTTATTGCTTTTGTACTTCGCTAACATGGGGTTTAGGCTGCACTATTCTCTGCTGTTATTACAACCTTTGTTGTCCAGACATTCACAAGACTTCAGCAAGACTGGGGTGAAGTCACTGCAAATCTTTTGGTGGAGCTTATTGCTGTCCAACGTGCTGGACTCAATGGAAATTCAGTCGATTCCATTCCCTCATCCCAGCTCGCCCCTTCCTTTAAATTCACCCCTCGCCATTTGGATGTAGTTGTCAATGCACTTTGGTTCTTCAGTCTTTCTCTCAGTCTTTCTACTGCTCTTGCTGCAATTGTATGTAAGCAGTGGATTCATCAATACACCATCATGCCCTCTACCAACTCTCCCCAAGAGAGGGCACAGGCTCATCATTTCCGTGTCATGGGCTTGGAGAAGTGGCATGTGGCTGGTATCATTAGCCTTCTCCCTACATTTGTGCACCTTTCATTAGGTGTATTCTTTGGAGGACTCATTATATTCCTTCATGATCTCAATAAGATCATTGGAATACTTGTTGATGTTGTGGTAGGCTTGACTGCTTTACTGTACATCATTTCAAATCTCCTCTCGGCATGCTTTATTACCTGCCCATACAAAACACCCTTATCTTCATATGCCTTCTATGTTTTCCGACCCCTCTACCATCTACTCCATCGGACTCATTACAACCAGGCATCACTTGTTGCTGTTGAGAAGAGCACCACCACCAGCCAGGGTCTAAACATTAACTTTGACATATTGTCATGGTTGATGACATCCTCCTCTAACAACTCTGTCAAATCCACTGCTATGGAGGCACTTGGCAATCTCCCACCCTGTCAAATGTCTGTACTCAAGAAGAAGCTCCCATCAGATTTCAAGCTAGAGGAGACTTTACATCATCATACCCTTCAGTCCACTAGTGGATCAGTCTCAGAAAGCTCATATGGGCGAGCTATTCGTGCTCTTATCCGGGTGATGAAGCTTGATTCTTCTCCATATCCCTACAAAAAACTGTTCCCACTTCCTGACACATCAATGCCTCTGGTTTGGAAGCCACAGTCTGGTATTATCCACTCTGACCATTATTGGATGAAAGGTCCCTCATGGGAGTCTGTTCTCAATCACATTCTCCAAGCACTGGAAAAGGGAGAAGATGGATTTAGATGTGAACCTCTACTCTGGTGCTTCTATTTGGACTTTCTGGAAGATACTGCTTTCACCAGAGTTTTTCTACATCAACACTCTGACAAGTTGGGTAAAGACATCTTTTGGAAAATGGCTCAATCAGTTTCCTCTGCCATTTCTATTGATGGACTCAAAAGGGCCAGTTCCTATAAGAAGTGGAGGTGGACACAATTCATGTTGGATCTCCCACCAAATCCTAATAAATCACAAAACTATGGGTTTCAAGAGATGACCAATCCATGTACCATTTGGGACTTCTTCAGGACCTACCCAACCCCCTTTCTTGTCCAACACATCTTGCCAGTGTTGAAAGAGGCTTATGATGACCTTATTCCCCCATTCCCCTTGGTCAAGGAAGACTTGAAGTCTTTCTTGACTGATATCCCAGATTATTTGCATCTTTTACATTATTCTGCCATCACTCCAGCAGCTTGGACAGGTCATTCAGGTGCACCCTCTGCTGCTATATCTAAACTGATAGACCTTGTATCATTGGAGGGTGAGGGGGACCAGAGAAAGGTACTTGAAGTTCTTTCTATTAACTGGACTTGGATTCTTCTTTCCCCAGACCTTTCTGATAAAGACCTGATGTGCAACTGGGACACAATGGAAGGTCTACTTGAGAAATCATTCAACATTCTGCACGGTTCTGGAAAAAGCTCTATGGAACTAATCTCCATGGTTGTAATTCGTGGTTTAGCAGCTGCAACCCACATTTCAGATTCTAGCTGGGCAGAGGAGCTTGCATTGAACTGCTTTAGCATTATGTCGAAAAAAATGTATTCTGCCCTCACAAATCATCCTCAATGGATCACCCCTCTCTGGAAGACACTGACTGAGCAAAGAGTACTCAGTATCAGTGTGGAACCCATGGGCTGGGAGACAAGGTATTGGTTATATCGAGTGCAGCAAAAGTACTTGGCTGGGTTAGCAATTCCGCAAAAAAGAGATTCAAGTGGAGACGAAGAAGTTTGCTGGGAAGAGGCTATTGCATATATTGCAGGGAAGGAAACAGAACCTCTTACTTCTCTTTTGAGGAGCACATTTTTCTATGACAATGATCGTCCACGCGAAGTTCCGGACTTACAGAAATCATTGCATAGTTTGGAATGGCTTGCTCAACTCGACAACTCCAAGAACGAGCGCACAAATCGGATTCCGAAAGAGAAGTGGTTGCCTTGTTTGAAGCAGGTGGAGAATGACCTTGAGCACAGGCGAGAAGGAGAGACTGATCAATACTGGCGGGAACCATTCGAAAAAAATCTAAAAATCTTGAGGGATTTCCGACAATCTGTTGAGCATGGGCATTATCGTGAAGGTGATATTTTGGTGAGTTTCCCACTATTTACATACTAGGGCCTAGTTAATACGTATACACAACTCAACAACCCGTCCATAGCCTCCAAGTCAACAAGAACTCCACTCACAGCCCTCGAAACCACACAAACCCGAGAGTAAAGACCCGCCATTCCAATCTCAGTCATTTCTTGAACGAACATGGAACAGACTGAGATGCTCAACGGATGATTACACTAGGGATGATTTAGAGGCGGGAAGATTGGGAACGCTTTCCGTTGAGATGCAGCCGACGTTAGCGCAGTCTCAAAATGGGTGGAATAATGATTTGACGGGACAGATAGGAGGGTCGGTCACGGGAGGTCCAGCAGCCAAGGGTCAGGAAGAATTAACAAAAGACGGTCCACCAAATGAAAACGAACAACTATCTGGCCGGTGTTCAAGTTAGAGGCGGAACACCAAGTAGAACCGATGACAATACTGGCGAGGCTGGAACGTGGATGAAAGTGTCGATTTTCAGCTTGTGGGTGACCGGTTCAGGCAGAAGGTAACAGGATGGAAGGAAAGAGAGAAGGTCAAGCCTGAGAGACGGCAGTAGTAGCTGAGGTGAAACGTCGAAGATAGAAACGTATTGAAGTTTACTGGTGATACATACCATTTCTAGACGCATTTTTTCGACCTATATGCCAAATGTACCGACGACCATGTTAGGTGACGGACAAATCGAGATGTGACAATGCCAAAGATGCAAAACTGAATTTTACATGCCGTTGTGTCATTGTCTCAGACTTCACAATAGTCAAATTAATAATGAACGAGGGAAACAGCTGCAAAAGCAGTCGTACAGATAGAATTACACAAATATGGAAGGCACATGAAATCAAAGACAACGGGGAAAGAAGAAAAAAGAGAAAACGGCCTGGATCCACGTATAGATACATCGTATCATCCTGAGTACATCTGTATCCATTCAGCGTCAACCTCATCCTTTTGAGACTTTCCGAATCACTCATTTACACCCATTCCCCTGAACAATACTTACCCTTTCCTCCGGTAATATGAACTTCCACAAGCAAGCAACCGCACGGTCGAAAAAATCATAAAACCTGAATTGTTCGCACCCCGTTATCCTTCGAGAACTGTTTTCAAAATCGAAGCCATCACCGTAAGAAACAATTCTGAGTTACAGTAAAATATTTACATAGTAACAGGTTAAGACAGACGAGTGCGAGCTGGGTTGGACAATGCGGCGTGGGGAAACGGAAAGAGAAGTATGAGAAGGAGGACGAGACTCGCCAACAATATAAGGTACATATGATAGAAAATGTTAGACGAGTGGTGAATGCAGAAGTCAGAGAGGCAGTGAGCTCAGTTCATCATCCTTTTCTTTCCCCTCTATACGTATACCTCTTCTCACTCATTCCACGCATTCCACGTACCCTGCATTCTCAATCCCTCTTAATTCTCGCGTGATCATTAAGAAGTGCCAGCACTGCGACTACTCTCATATGCCTTTATAACCTCATAATTATGAGGCATCCGATGAATGTTGCATAATAAAAATAAAATGCCTCTGTATCGGTTGGATAAAGTAAACAATGATAACGGTAAGAGCTTTGAACAGAGCATGTTTCTATGGTGAGGCGGACAAGGGTTGAGGGTGGGGGTATGAAATCGAGGGCCGGGAGAAGAGGGAAGGATGGGTGGTGGGATAAGAGAAGGTTTTTCCAGACGGATTTTGATGGATAAATGTTTAGCGCGGAGGAGCATGCTCTAGGGAGAAAAGAGATAACCAGTAAAGGGGTAAGTTAGGTATGGGTAACGGGAACAGAGGGGAGATGGAGAGAAGGAACGACGGAGGATTACTCTGATATGAAACAGAAAAGTACACGTTGATTAAAAGGGAACCACAAGGAAGAGGACAAAAAAAGACGAGAACGCACCGGTTCCTCGACTTAGTTTGACAATGTTGCCAACCTATGTACACCTCGACTCCACCTGGGAGATCCGGTGTCGCTCGCCTTCGACTCTACTAGTCCCACCTCACACGTCTCTCGAAATTTTCGATACAGCCCTATGGTCGGCCAAAGAACATTGTCAACTTGGGAACAAGCAACTTCTGAGGACTCTAAGCACTGCTTTTTTTTTTTTGAGCAACGGTAGGAGTCTCAATTCAATGGTCTGAGAGGAAAGAAGGAAGAAGGAAGAACGCAACTCACACATACCTCAACACTGATCAACATCTTTTCCCTATAAGGATCCTCAGCTGTAAGAATTCATGTGCATTTCATACTTGGTTTAGGAGTTGACAGACACGGAAGCTTCCATGAGCGCACGAGCTGAGTTGTTTGAGTTTGGTTCGAAAAAAGAGGAGGGAACATCAGTTGACACATATGCGCATCCGTTTTGGATCTTTGATATTTGCAAAGCTGAAATATTGGGAGGGAAAGACAAGTAATGGGATCTTTGAGAAAGACGGATAGAGGAGCATACATGTACAGAGTTGGACTTGAGCCTGAGGATGCAACGCTGGACTCGTCGATTCACTGGGCAGATACGTGAGCACGAGTCAAAATCGAGTTGAAAGTATGGCAATAATAGTGTCCGGAAAATCAAAAACAGCCTTTTTTTACAAGTTTACCCATTTTTGTGTTATTTCGCTCATTTTTGGCACAGGTTTGGGTGTCTGTCTGCTTTTTTTAAACAGGTTAAGCAGAAAAATTGCAGGTTGACATCTTTTCAAGAATTTTTTTGCAGGTCAGCTCGAACGAGCTACTTACATTTTTTATTTTTATTTTTGCACACATATACTTCCCAAAAATTTAACAGGTGACAGTCTTAGATGAAATATTTCACAGGCGACATTAGGGCCTTATATTTGTGTACATGTTGTTTTTGGCCGGTCATGAAGTCCAACAAATTTTTTCCAGGTGATTGAGTTCTTTGTGTGTTTGTGCTCTAAATTTGAGATATTATTTGTGCATATTTAATATATATGAGTAATTATTCTTTTGAATATTGGCCTCTTTTTAACCTCATCTAAGCATATGCCATGAGCCCAGAGCGAGTCACAGATGAATCAAGAATAAGTAATAGCTGTTAGGATAGCACAGTAAGGTAAAGTACAATCTTGGTTTTTTGGTGGCTGAAAGCAAAGTATTTGAATCGGGTTATGATTCTTATGGACAATATAATAAATATACAGTTGTACAATAGCATGAGCATGAGATTATTGGCTACATTACAGCCATTCCGAAAATAATGGGAATGATCAAAACTTTTTCTTTGCTGGTCAACACATGTAACACTGCATCAGGAAAAAATATTTGGCTATGCCAGAGACCACCCAAAATATCAGGAGCTCCTTAGATCACTGCCAAGCTTTGGAGCCTCTCGGGGGAGCATGTAGCACCAGTAGCAATGAGATACTAATCTATAGATTAGCGTAGGCTCGGTTAAGCTGCGCAAATTTTATATAGGCTGAGTATTAACAGCTATTAATTGCATAGCATTCAGTATCACTCAGTATCAATACTACTTATTGATAACACAGTTTGTAACAAATGTATGATTGCTTACTGTTAGATCTCCTTAACCACAACTGCCATTAACCACAACCACCTGCAGAGTCAAAATAACTAAATGCTGCTTCAACGCTTTACATTAAAATACAATCACGTGACCAGATTACCAAGCTCGCGACATCGCATTTTTTTCAAGTCCCACCGCTATTATGACTAGGGAGCTTTGCACCAGCTTCCTCTTGATAATGACACGGTAGAAAAATCAGAAAATGCATAGTTAGTATAGAAATAATTTTTAAATTACTCCTTTTCATGTGCATTGCATTTACGCACCTACTTATTGTTTGACTCGGAAGGACTCTGAGTCAAGTCACTCAAGTGTACTTACTTAAATTCAGGAAAGTCTTTCAGTACACAATCTTGCTTTAATTTCAAAAAAAAAGTATGAGAAAATAGGCTGTCTTGAGCCTGGCTCTAGAGCACTGAGGACTTAACAAAATCACCTAACTCTAAAGTCTGACGAGTCATGAACGGCAATTATCACGTGACTGAAAGCTTTTATTTGTTTGCCGATTTGCCACGTCACCTTGTCTCTCGTCTTCTTCAACCTCCATCATCGTCGAGCATTCCCTGGTATGCTGCCTCGACAACCTGAAGAACAAACAGCTTGAAATTTGTTACCTTTCAATGTATGCTGTCTTATTCTCTGTTCCAGGATTTCGGCTCATCCATTTTTTTATTTTGCCTAGCTGAAGAGTCCGGACACTTGCGTAGGTGTGTGCGTGAGTCCGGTGAGTTCTTTTTTTTTACTTGTTTGTAAGTATCTCACTGATAATAGATGCAACAGCCCGAATGATGACAGGTAGAGGTGCTGAGGAAGGGTGAGGGGACAATGGTAGTGATGAGGCCTGGACTCGGTTTGGAGCGGCGAAGTTTTTTTTAGTTGTAGTTTCTAGTTATACAAATATCTTCACATGTGTAATAAGTATGCATAATATATTGTTTTATCTGCATTTTTCGTTATGAAACTTTGAGAATTTGGATATTTAAGCTCTAGCCTCTACTTAATTTCCATAAGCTACACAAGATATAGGCCTGAATACTGGTAGATACATAAATACCGCAATTAATACAGAGGGCTACATAGCGCTCCATAGCCCCTTCATATTACTCAATAGCACCTGATAAAGGGGGACGTTCCTACACAACTATTATTGCTACTGGGGCTATGACATGCTCTGTAGATACTCCGATTTTTTCCTGATGTGATTTTCACTGAAAAAGACACAGGCTCTTTGTCAGGGGTGTGCATGAGTTCACACTACAGCAGCGCTGTTACAGAGAAGGGGCTGTAGGTCTATTTTCAACAAGAATCCACATTATGGACCACTCATGTGGAGCTGAAAAGTATCATTCCCATTATTTTCTGGAGTGGTTGTAATGCAGGTACAAAGCACATGTCAGGGAATGATTGCACAAAGTGTTGACTGTGACGTCTGCTGTGGTAACTAGTCAATGTAGTGTGTTTTATTTGCATACATGAGTAACTCAAAAACTCTCCAGATTTGTACTAGGCAGTGATTATCATTTCCATGAGTTGACTGAAATGCAGCTAACATCTGAGAATATCCTTTCTAGTTGTCTTCAGTCTCATAGATACACTTTTGCATTGAAATGCCACTGTCAACCTGCATGCCCTTCAAAAAACATGTACATTTCAGTGGACATGTGTAGAATCTATTAAATATTGTCAAAAGAACACCCCAAAGAAATTGAAAAAACTCTATTTTAAGGCCTTGAACTGTTGTAGTTAATTCCTCCTTTCTTTATTTTCTGTTATTCCTCCTTTTTAGGTTGCCCTATGATATTCATATCAAAAGACTTTTACACCAAGCTCCTTTAAAAAGCTCTAAAAGGATTGTGTGCTCATTGGTCAGGCTTCTAACATTAAGCTTTTGTAAATAGGTATTTGAGAAGAGATAAACTGGCTTTTGAGTCTGCATGAGCTAAAGAGGCACCAAAATCATGAAGACTATTACAATGAAATGAAATGACAAAACAATATTAAATAGTTGGAAAAGAATCATATGTCCTGGGTCCTGGCCAGGCACCATCAACAGAGTGAGGCCTTTATACTTTCCATACACCTGTGTAAAAAGAACTGCTCAAGAAGTCCTGATTAACCTGTGCAAATAAAGCAGCCAGAAATCAAAGAATGACCTGCAAAAAAGATTTAAGTACACCTTAATGTTTTCCTTTGCACCTGTGTCGGAAAAAAATTCCAGGGTTGAACTCACCTGTGCAAAAAATCAACTATCAATTCTTGGTATCAAACCTGTGCAAATTTTTTCTAAATTGTTCGAACTACAGCCTGCAGAAAAGTGATTTTCCGGACAATATAAGAAACGCGGATGACATCATCATTCGCTTCTCAAACATTCATTTATGCTCGTAGCTCCTTCCATCAGTTACCAGTGCTAGCGCTCATCGATTCGTCACTGTCGGGCCTTGTACGTATAGGTAGACTCGGGGCTAACAATGCTTCTGGTAATTCTCAAAACCATGTGTGCAACAGTGCAAGTGACTTCGAAACCTGTCCATGCAAGCATCACTGCTTGGCTGAAACGGTTAATGATCGCAGCCCCCTCCTATACAAAGACAATATCAAAGAGGTCAAGCATGCTACCGTATAAGGCCGAGTCCCGAATGTTCCGAGCCCTTCTGTCCATCTCCACTGTTTCAATACCACATTTTCATCAGTCCTTTAAACTTGGAACGGACATTTGGACGTACCGTATTCGCTACCTGTATAAAGGAACGCAATGTTGACGATTGACGTCGATACTGACACACAGTATCAAAGATGTCTGTTTTGCTCTCCCGCATACAGACTTGACTCGAATTCTATTTTATGTACGGTTCCATAGTCCTGGATATCATTCCTCCACCCGCGGTTCAACAACTTAAGATAAATCAGGGAGTAACCTTCTCCAGCTTCCTAAAGAGATCCGGCAATGTTTACTCCTTGAAGTCGCTTTCTTCAGGAAAAACTTGGTGATCTGCAATTATTTTAGTATACCGTAACAAAACTTGCATTGCGTGCTCTGTGGAATTGTACAATATCGCGAGGCTCACAAAGATGGATTCCGGTGAATTGATGGAAGTTCTAATAACAAAACTGAGCTATATATGCATGTAGTAGGTGTTCAGAAATCACAACCGTGGAGGGGCGTCGGCACCAATCCCTCGTTCAAAATATTCCAGTCAAGCCTGAGGTTCTCCCTATTTTCATACCAACACTTGAATGCTCAGATCCATCTAGTGCTAAGCACTGACCCGTTGGCGCCCAGATCACTGGCTCATTGTCTCAGCTTCAAGGCGAACAAATACGGCTAGGGATCTACAAATCACTCTGTGTTGCCGGACTCACGATAGTCGCGGAGACTTCGGTAAAGTTGTGGGTAGAAATAGGCTCCTTGACATCGAATCATTTCAGCTGTTGACTGCACGACGTCGCTCTTGTATCTAGCGTTAATGATTATTCTCAGCGGCAGATCAGACGACCACACGTAAGTTTTAGAACTTATAGGCTGACTACAAGCCTATATCATCCTTCTGTAAAAATATGTCCTGGAACATTGCATCTCTGCCTTCTACCACCACAGACACTCAGCCCAGATACTCTCAATATCTCTTGATCATACTGATTCAGACGCAAACAACCCAGATACTGCTGCTCTTGGATGCCTACCGCCTCGTATGGCCGGTGAAAGTAGCAACAGGGACTCGGGCACTACCTGGAACCGCCGACGGAGCACTGTTAGCTCTAGCGGGAAAGAAGTGCCCCGGAGTACCTCCATGTCTGTGCGACCTAACCCTTCCCCTTCTCAGACTACACCAGCACCTACCATGCCTTCCACATCTGATAATAACAACACTCCACCTTCCGATAACAAGGAGGACAGAGAAGATGCGGACGAGGAGGAGGACAACGCCGATAACAAGGACGATAACAAGGACGATAACGATAAGGAGGAGGACAACAACGGCAACGGCAACGACAACAGTGGCAATGGCAACAACAACGAGAAGGAGGAGTTTATTAACCGGACTGGTCCAAGAGTCAGTGAACACCAGGTTCAGGAACTTAATCAAAGACTGGCAGCATGTCAGCGGCTGCTCAGGAGGCACCCACTTCTAGGCCACCGCCAGGTGCCATTCACAGGTAACTCAGAACCCTTCAAAAATCAATGTTTGCACTAAATACTCATATAGGACCGGCTGAAACATATGACTATACTGAGATGTTTGAAGAAGATAAACCATACACGGAGATGGGCCCCTTTGCAAGAGTTTGGAAGGTGTATAACGAAGAGATTGCCAAGCTTGATTCAGATAGAATTGATGATTGGAGAGATGGCTTGGACTCTCTACTAGTTTTTGTGTGTACTTGATTTTACCCCCCTTCTTTTCATACTTTACTAACACAACATTTAGGCTGCCCTTTTCTCAGCAGTAATTACAACTTTTGTTGCTCAGACAACCACAAACCTTCAGCCAGACTGGGGTGAAGTGTCCGCAAATCTTTTGGTGGAACTTATTGCTGTCCAACGTGCCGGATTCAATGGAAATTCAGTTGATTCTGTTCCCTCATCCCAGCTCAACCCGTCTTCTACATTTAATCCTCGTTCTTTAGATGTGGCTGTCAATGCACTCTGGTTCTTCAGTCTTGCTCTCAGTCTTTCCGTTGCTCTTGCAGCAATTGTGTGCAAGCAATGGATCCATCAGTACACCATCATGCCCTCTACAGGTTCTCCCCAAGAGAGAGCAAATATCCACCATTTCCGATTTATAGGCCTGGAGAAGTGGCATGTGGCTGGTATTATTGGTCTTCTTCCCACACTTGTGCACCTCTCATTAGGTGTATTCTTTGTGGGGCTCATCATATTTCTTCATGATCTCAGCCTCATCATTGGAGTAATTGTGGACATTGTGATAGCCTTCACCATTGGTTCATACACCATTATGAACCTCCTTCCAGTTTGGTTCACAGACTGTCCATATAAAACACCACTGACATCATATGCATTTTCTGCCATCTGGGCTCTTTATCATGTAATTGGGAAAAAGTTGGCAAAGACTTTCCAATTACCTGACCCTTTGCACAAGGAGAAATCACTTGCCAGTATTGAAAAGAGCACCACCACTAGCCAAGGACAAAATATCAACCGTGGCATACTGTCATGGTTAATGACATCCTCATCTAACAGCTCTGTCAAATATATTGCTATGGAGGCACTTAGCAATCTCCCACCCTGTCAAATATCCAAATTCAAGGAGAAGCTCCCATCAGATTTCAAGCTAGATGAGACTCTACATCATCATGCTCTTCAGTCCACTAGTGTATCAGAAAGCTCATATGGACGAGCCATTCGTGCTCTTGTCTGTGTGATGAAGCTTGATTCCCCCCCATTTCCCTATGAAAAGCTCTTCCCACTTCCTGACCCCTCAAAGCCCCTAGTTTGGAAACCAAATTCTGATATCATTAACTATCGGTGGAAAGGCAGCTCATGGGAGCTTGGGCTCAATCACATTGTGCAAGCACTAGAGAAGGGGGAAGATGGATTCAGATGTGAACCTCTAATCTGGTGCTTCTATTTTGATTTCCTGGAAACAACCAGGGACCCCACAGTTTTCCTACATGCACACTCTGGAGAATTGGGCAAAGACATCTTTTGGAAAATGGCTCAATCAGTTTCCTCTGCCATTTCTATTGATGGACTCAAAAGAGCCAGTTTCTATGAACCCAAGAAGTTGAGGTGGACACAATTCATGTTGGATCTACCAACAAATCCTAATGAATCCCAAACATATGGTTTTAAAGAGATGACCAGTCCATGTACCATTTGGGAGTTCTTCAGGACCTACCCAGCACCCTTTCTTGTTCAACACATCTTGCCAGTGTTTGAGGAGATGTATGATGAAATGACACCACCATCACCTCTAGTTAAAGGAGACCTGGACACAGATTTTCTGGATCTTTTGCATTATATCACTGTCAGTCCAGTAGCTTGGAGAGAGCATCCAGATGCTCCCTCTGCTGCTATATCCAACCTTGTGGAGCTTGTATCAGCTAAAGAGGGGAAAGACGAGGAAAAAGCAACTGAAATCCTTATTACCACCTGGAATTGGATTCGGTTTTCCCCTTACCTTTCTGATGATGACCTGATGCACAACTGGAGTACAATGGAAGGCCTACTTGACAAATCATTTAACACTCTATGCAGTTCTGCCAGTGGCAAAGACCCTATAGAATTAATCACCAAGGTTGCAACTCGTGGTATAGCAGCTGCAACTCGCATTTCAGATTCTAGTGAGGCAGAGGTGTTTGCGCAAAACTGCTTTGAAATTATCTTGCAAAAATTGGATTCTACCCTCACAGAGCATCCTCAATGGATCCCCCCTCTCTGGAAGACACTGACAGAACAAAAAGTACTCAGTCTCAGTGTGGAACCCATGGGCTGGCAGACAAGGAGGCAGTTTTATGAAGTGCAGCAAAAGTACTTGGCCGGGTTAGCACTACCGCAAAAAAAAAGTTCGAGTGGAGGTGAAGAAGTTTTCAGGGAGGAGGCTATTGCATATATCTCAGGGGAAGAAATGGAACCTCTTACTTCCCTTTTGAAGAGTACATTCTTCCTTGATGATGATCAACCACGCAATGTTCCAGACGTCCAGATATCATTGCATTGTTTAAAATGGCTTGCTCAACTCAAAAACTCTGGGAACGAGCACACAAATCGCATTCCGAAAGAGAAGTGGTTGCCTTGTTTGAAGCAGGTGGAGAATGAGCTGGAGCAGCATCAGCGAAAAGAATTCATTGGTTCATTCTGGATAGAACGATATGATGCAAACCTAAAAATCTTGAGAGATTTCCGAGGATCTGTCGAGCATGGATTTCCTACTCAGGGTGCTATATTGGTAAGTCTTCTACTATTTCTATACTAGCTTATATATATACGCGACTCAATGAATATCCATAGCCTTCGAGTCAACAAGTACCCGGCTCGCAGCCCTCAATACCACAAGAACCCGAGAGTAAACATTTCACGTTCCATATTCCATCACCTCTCAAACGAACATGGAGGAGACTGAGACGCGCGCCGGATGATCGCACTAGAGGTGATTTAGAGACGGGAAGATCGGGATCGTTACTCGTTGAGATGCAGCCGATGTCGACGCAGCCTCAGAATGGGACCGACGATGATTTGATGGGACAGATTCAGATGGAAGGAGGATTGGGCACGGGAGATCTAGCAGTTGATGGTCAGAAACAATTAGCAGTAGACGGTCCATCGAACGAGAACGCACCTTCTGCTGGGGCCATTCAGAACACAGCACAGCAGGATGAACACACAGTCGAAGCTGAAACGCCGCATGGGGATGAACTGGATTGTTCTGGCCCAGACAAGGCTCACCCTCCTACTACCAGTCTACATGATGCTCATAGCACGGACCAGAGAGAAGTTGTTGCGGGAACATTAGTGAAGGATGAGCAGTTGGGAACGGATGCATCGAGGGAGAAAGAGTCGAATGCAGGAGATGATGATAAGACAACGAGTGCGAATCGATGTGAACTCGAACAAGTGGGAAGTAGCCGAACTGAAGATACCAGACGAGAACAAATGGATGGGGAGTCGGATCCGGGAGAGGTAGTGGGCACGGAGGTGTCGCAGACACCAGACAAACAGGGTGATCATCTATTTGGTGTTCGAATTGGAGGTGGAACGGCAGGTGGAGGAAACGAAGACACCAGTGAAGCTGGAGTAAACATAGACAAAAATGTTGATACTCAGCTTATAGATGACCAGTCTAGGGCAGAAGGTGAAAGGACGGAAGGAAAGAGAGAGGGGGCAGACACGGGAATGGTAGCTGAGAGCGGAACGTCGAGAATAGGAAGGTATGAGGACGATAGAACAAAGGTCGGGATGCGTCGCGAGTCAAGGAGTGGAGCAATTCCCAGCATACCTGCCGCTGAAGAGCCGGGAGTGGACAAAGGTAGTAATCGGGACACGGATACTGAGCAACGTGTAGCTGATGAGACCGGTGGAGAAGAGGATGACACAAACATGGGAAGTTTGGCTGGAGTTGGGGTATTACACTGTCACAAGGGAGACTCTGGGGACGACAGGACGCAGGCTGCAGTTACTGGAATGCTACCGACTGCGAGGTCTCGTGGAGACGAAGGTCCAAAGAGAGACAAGGACGACGGCAACCAGATCACAAACGATCAGTCCCAGGATGAAGTCGACAGGACAGACAGAGAGGGCAAGAGTCTAGACACTACTGACTCACCTGAAGACCGATTCAAGGATGAAGCAGCTCACAGCGGGAATAGTCGAGGAGGGACTGCGAGTGGAACGGATATTGTGGACTCTGGTCAAGGAGGAGGAAGCCAGGTAACGAAAGCTAGTAACACAGGCAACAACGAGCGAGAAGAGAGAAGCATAGAAGACGAAGAGTGACGCATATGATGTCAACCAAGGTCCGACGGATTCGGATATTTACGACGACACATACACGAATAAGTCTTTTTGTATTTACTGTCAGTAATGGATTGAAATTAGCATACCCGAGACTCAGACTATAGATACTTTTCAGAATCTGGAAAGATATAAAAAGACATACCGATCATTATATGCGTCCAGACTAAAGACACGTCGAGATGGCAAAGAGAGACGCCGTAGGACCGCTAAACTTTGTGTGCCGTGTGCCTCGATCCAGACCAGACATGCAGCAGTCAAGAGAAAAAACGGAACGAAAGGGGAAACAGCTGTAAAAGTAGTCATGCGAAAGCAATATAAAGCCTAAAAAAAGAGAAAGAGGAATGGTTCGCAATCTAAACTCGAGTGCACGGCATCCTGTCCTGAGTATTCTATCCAATGTCTGTACCTACACGTCAACACCACGTACCCTTACTCTGAATCGCTTCCCTTCTTCTGTTTTTTTTTTGGTGATCTTTTGGCAATCTCCAACGCTGCTCCTGCAGCAATACTTCGGAATACTCACCCTACAGAAGCAATTCTCTGTGTCCTCAAGTGATCCCGTGCAAGCTGAATTGGCTGCACCAGTGACTTGTCTCTGATTCTAGAGAATGACAGTGAAGATAATACATTATTACACGAGTAGAGAAATACAGTATGGACTTGCAAAACGGGATAAAGAACAAGGGGATGAGAAGGGAAATAGACTCACTGATAAAGAGGTAAGCCCTGTCAAAAAAATGGCACCGGGCCTGCAGGGACTTGCTCTGCATGACGAAAGAAGTAGGGAAGTGAGAAAAAGAGAGAAGTATTCATCAAAACGACCAACAAAATGAAGACAAACGACAAAGACATACTCATCAATCATCCTCAAGTGAAAACGCCTTCAAACCTGTGCCCATCTCCCTATACTCTTCGATCCCATCTTAACACCACTCGGCATAACTACTGAGCTAGTCTCCTCTTCCCATTTCCCGCTTCCCTCAAACTCTTCGTTATATGACCCAGCACAACACGTCAACACGGGTCCAGGGACTTCTCTTTCTACTTTATTCAATCAGAGTTTGCTGACTCGGGACCATTCCTTGATTCTTGATAACAGCAGCGTGTCTGTTGTCCTGGGGAAACAAGGTTAAAGAAACCTCTGATTCGGATCTACCCATAGAAATAGCACAAGCAATAAAATTTGAAAACGTCGAGAAGGGGAAAAGATAGTTGTGATAGCAAAAATAGAGAGTAAAGCAGTTAGACAAGACAATAATATAAGAAATGTATCCTCAAGTACAGTTTCCGTCGAATGTAGTAGAAAGAAAAAGTGAAGAAGTGAATGCGACTCACATTTTTATTGAAGATCCATCAACCTCGACTTCAGCGCTCCAGCCTCAAGTTCTTTGCAATACGCTCCGCCCACTCTAGAATTCCTAGGACATTTTGCAGTCGAAAATGTTAACGTAGTTGACGGCACTCAGTAGTAGTGACATGACTGTAATGTCAGGCGTATTTCCTATCATACTATATGCCTGTAAATCCTCTCGCTTTCATTTCTAGTTCATCCATTTCTTTATCCCTGTCTTGATCTAAAACTCCACTGGCCACAGATGCGTAACAATGCCTCGAAACACGAAGCCTTGGAATGAAAAAGGAAGTAACAAGATTTCAAGTTCTTGAAGGACAATTTAGAAAGTTTGAATTGAAGATATGTGGCATGCCGAAGGGGTCAGGTTTGAGGACGTTGATTTTTTTCTATGTAACGGGCTCGGGAAGATATGGAAAGGCGAAAGTGCGAGAGTACTCGAGGGGGTGAGGTTGACATGATAGACCAAGGGAAGAAAGTAACAAAACGACACGTTGGTGTGTCGAAGAGAATCGCTCGAAGATTCACTCTTGCTGGCAAGTTGGAGAAGAACCAACTCGGTATCACATGACTTTACAGCGAAATTGACATGCCATCCTTGAAAGCGCCTGTAGGCTTTTTCGACTACCTCCGAGAAGTGTTTTGTCCCGACTCATGATTGAAATATCAAGTTTACCTGCAAAATGAGAAGTAAGGAGAAACCCAGCTTGTTCTCTCTATGCAGAACATCCAAACATCCTTCTTGCTACGTACTTCTTTCTTACGGTGAGTTTGACTCCGGGCACAACTTTCAAGGCCGCAACTTGCTTCTCCGTCCCCATTCTTTCATACTATTATTTTTCGAACGACGGTTTCACATTTATGAGCTCTAGAAAAACCTGAGTAATCTTATGGAAATCCAATTTACAGCGAATATAGTACAGCACAAGCTGTAGAAACCGTGCCTACGGCACGGGTGGATTCGCTGCGCTCATCCACAATCTACAGCTTGTGGGGGCTGCGCCCCCAGGTCGGTGCTACGCACCTCCCTTCTGTTGTAGTTTAAACTCCACATTGTTGCTATGATAAACAGAATAATTTATTTGTTACTAAAAATTTACACAAAGTCTTGAATGATTTCAGGGTAAACTATATTGATAGTCCTACAGTTCTCATTATCTGTAAAACAGTCAGTCACGGTTATTAGAAAGTAATTGTTTGAATAAATGATTTTACCTTCAGGGAATATAACCTTTATTCTTTGAGCAGATGTGCATCGTGAAAGTGCAACATACAATTGTCCATGAGTGAATACATCAGTCTGTAAATCTAACCCAACATGATCCACAGATTGTCCTTGTGATTTGTTGATTGACATTGCAAAGGCCAATCTGACAGGAAATTGTCTTCTTCTCAGTGTGAATGGTAGATCCTCTTGTACCTCTATATTAATACGTGGAATGAATGCTGTTTGTCCATGAAAATTAACTCCAAGTATGCGCATCTCCAAAACCCGGGAAGTGATTCTTGTGATAATTCCACGGGTGCCATTGCAAAGTCCTTTTGATTGATCCATGTTTCTGAGAAGCATAATTGGTGCCCCAATCTTTAATTTCAGATCAGCCAAAGGTAGGCCTGGCCGCCTGAGCCCTTTATTGAATTAAGATATTCAACAGGATATTGAGGATCTCCATCAGTAGCTGAGTCAACTATTGCGGAGTCAGCACTATGCAGAGTCTGTATATCACCAGGCAATACATTCAAACATTTTAGATTCAGCTCATCAATTTTGCTAAAGTAAAATGACATTGAATCCAAATGTGAAACAAAAGTAGTTCCCACATACCTCAGCTGGAGGATTTGAAGCTTCTGGAAAGGGATTATTCTGTGCCTGAGGTACATTTGAAGGCCCTGCAACAGCATTGTTCTTCAAACAAATGAAAACTGTTAGATAAAATAACATGGAATCTACAATACAAAGGACAACTTTGCCGTGAAGAATCCGATTGGCTAGACAAGAGTTCCTTTTTTGGTACCGCTCTTGAGCACTTAGCGAGAGTACTGGTTCTGAGTATTCAGTTTGTATTCAGTGCTTTGAATTCAGCAGACCAGAGTCGTTGAATTGTATTCAGTACTTTGAACTCAGCCGATGGGAGTGTCGTAAGATGACTGAATTGAATATTTATACAGCGTACAGTATATTCAACCTTGGCAAGGAGTCGCCGAGCAGGTTCTCCATGAAATTGACCCATCCGCTGACCCCTGTGGAAATATACCGCAAAGTAAAGCTGACCAAGTTCCGGAAATTGGGGTGTTGGTAATCATTGTCTATTTCACGCGCTGAAGAGAAAGCCGTCGGTATTTCAGATGAGATTATATGGAGTGATTTTATCGTGAACTTGGAAATCAATAAATACAATGTCGAAAGTTCAGATAAGAGATTTAAGGGGCTCGCTATCTACTCTGCTGTGAATAAAGATGCTCCTAGAAGAACAAGAGGAAAAGGCACAGGGAAGGTACTAACGAGCATAAAGTAGGCTGTAAAGCTACTATAACAGACAGATACGTTCAAATATTCTGGTAATGTTAACCGAATTGATGTTCCCACTCAGCAGGTTGGTCGATTTCAGGGAAACAGAGGTGATTCGGATGTCTATGACTTGCAATTTTTTGTAAACCCTCCATACCTCCGATGTGCTAAGTGCATCTTAAGCGTGCAGCACCTGGACATGTCCGAAAACACGAAAATGGCCATTGCTAATCATCTCTAAACCCTCAGTCAATGGTAATAGGTATTTACTTGACTGAAATCCGGCTAGCCAGAGCTGAACCATTTCAGAGTTGAGCCAGGCCGAGCTGGAAGCATCATGGCAACTCACTCTGGCTCCAATGAGCCCAGTCATTTGCAGCCCTTTATTTCTTCCCTGGCCACACAGATTAGATTTTTCTGACATGGATAAACATAAATCTTTAATCAAGTACGAGAGAAGGACAGATATAAGAGCATTGACAGTGAATGATTGCACATACACTGCATGTAAAAACCAGTATTTCTTGAGAATTACAGTAACTTTACACAGGGGTTATGAATTAGAAACATATCTGAGTGTTTACTGGAATTGGAGAAGATTCTGGAATGGATGAATTATGTCATTTCATATTTCTGTATACTTGCAAGTTCAAAAATTCTATGGACATAGATAGATCCCCCAACACAAATTGAAATGTGACTTGGCAATCCAATCTGCTTGAAGTCGTTTACCGTGCCAAAGGCACGGGTTTCAGCTAGTAATAACATACAGAAACCTACCTGACCTCTTGGTCTGCCTCTTGTATTTACAACAGGGTGTGGTGGAATGTGAGTCAATTGAGCAGCAATTCCCTGTGTCAACATATACTGATTACCACCATGCTGAAATGTATCTAAAAAAGGATCATCATTCTGATTTTGGGCTTCAGCATGATCATGTTGGTCAATTTGTGGTAAATTGAATGGAATTAGTGGTGGCTGCACTGGAATTTGAGGAATCCGCTTTGTCTCAGGACTGTTCATGACCCGTGACTCTCTTTCTCTTTCACGGCCAATTGTTCTTTGTCGTTGTGGTGTATTTGGAGGTGATTCCCTACAAAAAGTCCACTTTAAGATAATATATACAAATAGAAAATATTCTTTGAACTGACATTCTGTGATTTTACACGGGAAATTGTATTCCAAAAAATACTCCAAAAGGTGAAAACAGCAGAGATTGAGAAATGCGAACTGTAGCCTAAACCACCCATACACATGTTCTACACGTTCTGCATGTTAAAAGTTAAGGTTTCAAAACTTGGGCAATTTCCGACAATTCCCCTTGGCAGTTTGCGTTGAAGCCGACCCATTTTATTTATGACTAATACACTATGTACTGTTTTTAGTATGGATACAGACACTACCGGGTGAACCTTTACGGTTTCGCACATTGTTGATGCGTACCTCTCGCGCGGGACTCTGCTGACATAAATTATGACTAATCTTATGGTGAGAAAAATCGTAGTACTTTAATATATAGGATCTTATCGTGAATATGACGGAACATGCCTTGTAGGTGAACTCAATTGATTGAAGATCGCATAGAAGAGTTGGACACAAAGGTATTATCTCGATGACCTCACATAGCCTTATTATGTCTAGGGGTAAATTTCCCAACAGATTTTCGGAACTCGTTGGGCTACTTGTCCATTGTCATTTAGCACAGAAGTGAATAAAAAGAAGGCTCCTGATGGATTTTCTTTTATTATTCTACTCATTTCTTCCGAGCTTGCCGTAACTGTGGAGGAAATCCGTACTTACATGGAAATCTTAACACGAACGCTCAAACTCATGATTATCAAAACTTGCACTAAATAGGTCTGTCAGGAGACAGAATTAATTATTGGTTTCTGTTGTAAATAGAAAAGTAAGTAGAGAGCAAGCAAGGTTTGAATGAGGAACAGCCGAACATCACCTGCTTTTTTTTATACCATGAGTCACTTCTTTTATATGAGTCAAAAGACTGACTGGAACTGAACATTCAATCGAGGCTCCGAAACATTCTTTGACTACATATTTACAATTGCTGGTAAAACCTAGGTATAAGTCAGTATTAAAAAATCTGACATATATGAGAACAGAGAGAAAAGAATGATATATGGAATGTAAGCATAATTGATATAGAATAAGGACTTGTCTCTGTCATGAATGTTTCAGAAAGAGGGTCTAGCTATTCTTTCAAGACTATCATTCGAATTCTGGAGACTGAAAGGATCCTATTGAACCAATGTAGATTTACAGCAATCATTCAATACTGTATAATTACGACCGTATGTTCACGTAACGCATAACAGAGGGTCATGAACTAGGCCAAGTTTGCATTCGTAACGCATAACAAGGCGTTTCTGGGCTGTTTACCTACCAAAAAAGGTAAAAAAATTTGCCGGCACAGCCGGCAGCTTACCATATATAGTAATTTGAACTAGTGAATTTGCAGTTCAAGCCGTAATGCGTAACATGGCATGAACCTATGGTCGAAATTATACAGTAAATGTGGCCACAAAGCACTCTATAATCTGAGCCAGGTACCAGTGATGATTCTTTTCATCCTGCTGTTAAACATTCCAGAAGTGGTGATGAACTACTTAATCTGATCTACTCATGACAGTCGTTTGCATAAGTCGTGAGAATCCGCGCGTCACAAAAAAATGTAACACAACATATGGTTCAGCAGTAAATCCTTGATAGCTCAACAACCACAGGGATTTAAAATCATGGGCAGATATCAATCTGTGCAGAAAAACCCCCCTCATATGCCTATAAACCCAGATTTTGAATAATTTGGGATTTTGCCAAATTGCCATTTTTTCTAACAAAAAGTGATAATTTATGCATATGACAACAAAAAAACCCGAATTATTAAAAATCTGAGTTTGTAGGCATGTGCGGGGAGTTTTTCTGCATCGATTGGTATTTGTCCATAATTTTACATTGCTGTGGTTGTTGAGTTATTAAGGATTTATTGCTTATCCATATTTTGTGTCACTTTTTTTCGCGACGCGCGGATTCTCACGACTTATACAAACGACTGTAGTACAATTGAACGAGATAAATCTATAAAGCTTTATGGTCAAAGTTATACACTCAGGGAAAAAGAATACAATATTATATTGATAAAATGCTGACCCAACTAAGACTATATGACAAGTGAAAGTTTGCATTATGCTGAAACGAGGGATCGAATTAAAGGACTGTATGCTTTGGAGCTTTTACAAGTTTGATGTATTCTCATACTGCTTATTTATGTGAGAAAAGCTTTTCTACTTAATTTTTTTCTTCCCTGCAGGGTTCTAGCTCTTTCAGAGTCATCTTTAGCTTCATTTTGAAAGAAGTTCAGATAGGTTACTAGTACTTATACATATTACTTAGGCCTTAGTTCTTTGAGGTAGAATGAACTGCCAGTGGAAGTATGTATGTGTCACACTCCATTTGGGATACCAAACCCAGTGAACTGGAGCTCAAAAATGTCCTATTAACGTTGACTGAGCTCTCTCTTCAAATTGTGCTACAGTATACTTACCACAAGGTATTATAGTGCACCTGCAATATTCTCAAGAAATTCTCTGTGGAGAACAGACAACAAAGTCAGGTTTCAAATTAGAGTAACAAAGTGTTATACCAGGACAAGTTCTACATTTGATTGATACCTATGTATAATTGTCTCAATGTAGCTTTAAAAAGTTGGGCCCCTTCCTATCTTGTACTGTGTACATCAAAAGAATAAGCTCATCTTACGCTGAAAAAAATCAGATTCTCTGTTGGCAGTTGTAGAAGCTATCCAAGTATCAAGATGAAACTTGACACCCAGTAATTAATCCGTGAATAAGTACCATTTGATAAAATTATTCAAGTCATATATGATCCTAAGCCTTTGAGCTCCCCGAAGCGAGCATTCCTGCTAGCAAAGCAACTCACCCTTTTTCAATAGTAATAAAAATGTCAGACTAGCTGGAATATGGGGGAATCATGAGTATGTGAAGTTTATCCAGCAGCAATTTGCATGTGACCACTCAATTGAATGGTTGAAGAAATAAGGTTTCAAAGACATGGGAAATTCCAGAAAGAAGGAGGAGGAGGATTGGAACTCTGATTACTTATCCTTACTCAACCCTGGGGTCTGCTGCTCAGAGCATTCTGTGCCCAAGAGTCCGGGTCCATTTAGTATATCTTGTCAAGTTCTAGATATACAGATGTTAATTCTATTGAGTCAGTTTACTCAAGAACCGAACAACTGCTAGCTCTGATTTGATAATGAATTGACAGCATCACTATCATTTCTCTAGTAATAATTTTACACTGTTTCGCAGTTTACTTATTCATTCAGTGCTGCCTTGATCGTCCATCCATACAAGTGACAAGATATGTACACACGTGCATCATCATCTTCATGATTCCCAGTCTTTTACATGCAGCACAAAATGACAGCTACCCTCTTCGCTGAGCATTGTCAGTTCAGCCTGAGGTGGGATTGGACTTGATTATCTATCCTGTCATCTTGTTCAAGCTCTTGAGTTCATGGCCAAATCAATTTAAATTAATTAACCATTTCATAATCAGGTTCATTACTAGTAGGGGGGATTGCTACAAGTGATGGGGGCGTAACCTTTTACTAACACTGCAAATGTTTAAGTAAACATCATTTTATTCCAATGGCCCAGGATCTATTAAAAGGTAGTCCTAATACTTTTGATTTATGATTCACGTACATGCTACGTTCAGGAAAGCTAATAGAATACGTCGGAATAAGTCTATTTTAATCAAGCCACGACTCACAAGTTGAACGAGAGTAAGATCTAGTTCAAGTAAAGATTTTTTACCGGTGAAACCATTCTAGATGCATTTTCTCGACCTATATGTGCCAAAATGTACCGATCGCCATGTTAGATGACAAAGAAATTGAGATGCAAAGAGGCAAAAGAAGCAACAACGCTGAATTTTGTATGTTGTGTGTCTTCATCCCAGACTTTGCAATAGCCAAGTAAATACGGAAGCAGTGATACACAAAAAATTACACCTAAATATTGAATGAATGAAAGTGGAAACAGCAGGAGAGAAGAAAAAGAAGACGGCCTGATCTACATATACATCATCCTACGTATTCATATCAGCGTCAACCCCTTCGAGACTCACCGAATCACTTACTTACGCCTGCTTCCCTTCACCCGAACAATCCTAAACAATATCCATAATATGTGCATCCACAAGCAAGCGGCGTGATTAAACCGCACAGTTGAACAAAGTCATAGAAATCAAAATTGTTCGAATCCCGTTTATCCTTCCTCAAGAATGTTTTCAAAGCCAGTCACCATCGTAAGAAACAATTCTGAATTACAATAAAATACCTGGTTACACGTTAAGACAGGTGAGCACGCGCGGGGATGGACAATGAAGAGCGGAATAAATGAGAAGAGGAGAGTATGAGGAGGACCAGACTCGCCAATGATATGGGATATGATAGAAAGTGCTGGATGGGTGGTAAATGCACGTGCAAACGCAAAGGTTGAAGAGGCAGTGGGCTTGGTTCTTCATTCTCTTCCTCCCCTCTACCGCTACTCATTCCACATATCCCACCTTCCCGACTTCCCCCTCCCTCTTAATTTTTCGTGCTGCCATTAAGAGGACTACCAAACTATTCTCATGTGTTTTTGTGAGGGCATCCGGCGAATGTTGTATAATAAAATGCCTCCGATAACAGCGATGATAGCGGTCAGAACTGTGAAAAAAGCTTGTTTCGATGTTGAGGCGGACAAGACTTGAGAGTAGGGATGGGGGGGTTGAGAACAGGAGGAAAGGAAAGGAAAGACGGTGGGGTAGAGAACTCTTTCTTTAACGGATTTGATGGATAGACGTTTAGCGCGGAGAAACATGAGACGGAGGAAAGAGGTAAAGGGGTGAGCTAGGTATGAGTAGTAGAAAAAGAATAGTAACCTTAAGAGCTTCTTGATCTTGTACTGCCACCTCCTTCCTACTTTCCCACAGTTCGAAAAAAGAGCTTGGGACGAAAAGGAACCTCGGTGAACGTCTGCATCATAGTATAGCAAATAGAAAACCCATAACTCCACCAACCCATCCACCAAACCTTCTCCCAAAGCACCCGGTGTGAGGTGCCTCAGAAACACACCATGTCACAAAATAGATCTCGAACTGCAAGCAACAGCCCGCAACCCCAAGCAACTAGACAAAACCTCAGAAGCCAAGTATCAACTGAAAGCCCCAAAAAGAAGGCAGAAGCCTTCCTCGTTAAACATGGATACCTAGACTCAGATAGCTATGCACGAAGTGTTCTCTACAACGTGCTCGGAACCATTGCAAATACGGAAGATGATCACTTACTTGTCATAGACAATACACTCAGCAATTTTGTGCCTAGTATCTAATGCATAGAATCTGCACCATACATAATGTGCGAGATGCCAGCTGATATAGATTTCATATGAAGATCGAAGAAGTCTGGCACTTGATCACCTTTCCAGCAATTGGAGTTGTAGCAGCGATGCCCTCCACTAGCGACACATAGCAGAGTGACACGCTAGTAGACCCATCGAAATTCAATTCACGGACATCTCTCAGATTCTTAATGCATCTGACTATAGTGTTGAGAGAACCGCTCTCGACAGCTACATAATTCTACTTACATGTTTCATGGTATCTATCCGACTGGTAGATAAGTAGTTAGTATTGTAGAAGTTCATATACGACTTATACATGACTGTCAACGTACTTCTAGACAAAGTCTAGGTTATGACCTTAGTTTAACTATCCAGTAGCACTTTTACCTCTTATCTAGTAGCTACATTCGTAGGTTAGTTTATGGCCACTTTAGGTAGCATAAACAGTATAAATACTGCTTGTAAAGAGGTCAAGTACCTCAGATTCTAGCAATCTAAACTCTGCACTCGCATCGTACTCTGAACTTAACCAGTTCTAACTCTATCTCGTTGTACTCATGTAAGTAAAGCCTTACGCTGTGACCCTGCGCGCTGTTTGCTGCTCAACAGGTTATGGGCCCCGAGGCCATCGACTATGGACAACTCTCCATGAGCTGTTACAGCCCATGTTGGTTCATCAGCCCTTTGCCATCGGGACTCATCTTGCATGAGGTACCAGTGGTCGATGTGGTCCTTTGATCGATGTTGAGAAGGTTTTGCTGGGTGTCAGGTATATTTTAAAATTTACTCTACTGTTTGGGACACCAACGCAAAAATATACGCAGTCCACACTTACCCTTTCACACGTCGAGAGTGATTCAGTGAATACCTAGTAGGGTTCTTTAATGAATCTTATTTGCACGCTTGGGAACTCCTGGTCGTCAGGGTTCTTGCCTATCCAGTCCAAAACTCACGTAGTCATTCGGATGAGGACTTGGGTATTTTAACAAGCCGCGGTTTCACTCTCTGGCACCTTAGTAAAAATAGAAAAAAGTAATATTCGAATAGCCATTTAAGCACCTTAAGAGTACACGCCCAAATCTTGTTGTGGCGAGCTTCGTTGGTTCAAAGATGCGGTCCCTGGAGGAACTCCTGCTTTGCGGGACTATCCTGAGAAGGGGTACTGAAATAACGCTTGGATGTCTTGTGATAGCATTCTTGTTGCATCTGGAATACCAATTGACATGGCAGCTGCATCGAAGGCTTTCACATGGTGTTTAAATTTAACTTTTAACTTTTTACTATACTTAATTTCCGAACTAGTGTAATTTATATATGCTAGGTCATGGGGGGTTGCGGACCTGACTAGCACTTCTCAACTTAATCGATCAATACACCCTGATGATAATACACATGCTGTAATTCCTTATGGAAGACTTGTTCCTGGTCTATGATCCGGAACTCTGAATCTCTTGATCGTCGAGTTTACTCCGATCTAATTCCTTACACATTCATTAGCAAACATGTCTTCCAACGGAAACTCTTTTGCCAACTTCGAAAATCTTAACGCCAACAACTGGACTCTTTGGTCCAACAATATGAAGAATTACCTTCGTATCCAAAACTGTTGGTTTGCCATTGAAAAGGAAAAGTCCGAATATGCTGTACGTCCTCGTCCTACGAATATACCAGCAATTGTTGCTCCAGATGGCACCGTTACTACTCCTGGGTCTGTCATTCAACCAACTGATAAACAATTCAAGGATTATGATGATAAACTCAAGGATTGGGAAGAAGCAAACCAGAAAGCTATTGGTATCATTGGAATGAAAATTCCAACCAACCTTAGTCACCTTCAGAAAGATACTGCGAAGTCCTTTTGGGAGACTCTTAAAACCCAATATGGAAAAGTCGGTACTGCCGCTCTTGTCACCAAACTCTTGGATTTGTTCCGTATGACATTCAAACCCGGACAAAACCCAGCTGTCACCATTGATTCCTTCCAGAATAAATATATTGAGATTACATCTCTCAATGACAAGATCGCGATTCCAGAATTTGTCCTTTGTACCTTACTCATGCATAAACTTGGTCGAGGTTGGGATAATTTTATCTCTAACATTATGACCAACGAGTACACACCTGACAAAACTACCAGTGTAGATGAACACTGGACTCTTGATCACATTCGCAATCTTCTTTCTGAAGAATACAATAGTCGTCTCTCTCGTGCTTCTCACAACAATACTTACGCAAATGTCGCCCGATTTTCTGGAATCCAGACGGTGGGACCACTCAAAGTTTTAGCTCCCAGAGAGCTAAAAACACTCGTCGTGGAGCTAAACGTTCTAATTCCGCTCCAGCCCCTTCTGGAAATTCCAATAATAACAAAAATACTTCGCCCATTTCTGCCGCTTCTTCTTCCAATTCTAATCAGAATACTAGAAATTTCCGAGGAAATTGGCGCGCTAGAGGCAACTTCAGAGGAAAATCTCGTGGAAATTACCGCGGTCGTGGACGTGGCCGTGGAAATAACATAGTTACCAATATGGCAATTATGGATGAATTGGAGGAAGACACCGATGTTGATATGGATTTTGTTGTTAATTTTGCAACTATGGATGAAAATGTCAACATGGAGGATGCAGACAACGAAGAATCTTTGGAAGAAGAAGGGGAACAGTCTTCGAATTCCATTCCTCAACAATCAACTATGATAATTCTTCCAAATGATCCTCGTCGTCATTATCAAGCCTATCCCCTACCAGTGCCTCCTCCTTTCAGAGTTCCTCCTTCTGTAGCATCCGACATTATTCCTCCAAGTGAACTTACCATGCCTCCACCTCACCGAGATTCCGGAACTTTCATTCCACCTTCAACACAAGCTGAGTCGTCAGGAAGTTCAGAAATTATCTTTCAACCTATTCCTGTACGAAGACCTACTCTTCCATCTTTACCTAATGTTATTCAACAAATTTCATCATCTCCTACCGATGATATACACATTCAACATTCATCTGACATTGCTCCACCTACTTATTTCCCTGAGGCACCTCGAGTTCGTTCCTCACCTGACACTGAAATCGGAGAAATTAATCAAGATCTTCCCTCTCTCACACATGCTCCTTCTACTTCTTCCGAAGAACCCCCTGCTTCTCAGCATACTGGAGCACTAACTACCAATCAAGTTCCTTCTGAAATTCATCAGGAAAAAGTCCCCTAGGCCAAAGACTGTCAAAGTCAACCATGGCTTTAGGGTCAAATTGAGGGGGTGCCATGGCTGATTTAAAGTGCCATAGCTATCATTTTTCAGTCCTGAGACTGCCCTAGGAGTGTCTAGGAGTGTCCCAGGAGTGTCTCAGGAGTGTCCAAGAGTGTCCCAGGAGTGTCTCAGGACTGACAATTTATGGCCATGGCACTTGAAATCAGCCATGGCACACGCTCAATTTGACCCTAAAGCCATGGTTGACTTTGACAGTCTTTGGTCTAGGGGACTTTTTCCTGATGTTGGTATTGGCGAAGAAATCTGGGAACGACCAGTTTCTCCATCTTTTCATCCAACATCTAATGATCAGATCCCTCGTGGAACTGCAGCTCAATTACAAACCCTTTCTCTACGTTCTCAACAAGCTCTTACGACCACCCGCTACCAACACACGGTAATTTGGGACAGTGTGAATGTTCCATCCCAATTCTTATCATCTCGACTTCGTTTTCACTACTGTTCATATGGTCACATTGTAAGATATGGCGCTCCTTCTACCTGTCATCAAGGACATGAAATTATCCTAATTACCAATCGATATCACACTAAAGAAGAACGCCGAATCATTCATATTTACTATTCCAATCTGAGATCTGTCCCACCTGCTCATTATGAACAAGTACTGTCATCTCGTCGCTGGTATGGAGTCCGCACATTTGGAGAAGCCTGTTTTCTTTATAACACAACTCGGGCCGAATGGGATGCTGATAGAAACTACGAATACAGTCGTGCTATTACCGATTTTACTAATGTCATGCCACGCTCATCGGAACATCCAGACGCATCACTCCGCATGCAGATAAATTGGGTAATGCGATCTATCATGCAAATCACCGATCGACTTACAGACTACGAATATGACCACGAGAATCCTGAAGCTGCAGAACAACTCCATTTACGTGCCACTCCTGATTACGATACAAATTCTGACTTCGGCTTATATGAAGAAACTACAGATGATGACAGATCGATTCATGCATTAATGCGCAATCGTCGACGACGTGCTCCTTATCGCATCTCTAGGCACTCACATTCAGAAATAGAAACTCGTCTTCCAGACTACCAAAATAGTCTTTCTGACACACTTGTTTCTACTTCCTTCAGAATGAGAAGCGCTTTCACTTCAGCACCTGTCTTCTTTACTGAAGAATTCTCAGTACAACAACCCGAAGCTTGTCCTTTTCCAGTTGTCAATAATACCTTCAATTTAGAAGATGTTGATCCTATGCTCTTCCATCGTCCAGATTTCATCTGGGTACAATCATCTTACAGACGTCTCACACTTCCTAATCACCACGCCATTTATATGGCAATTCGAGCTAATCTTGTCAATGGAGACACTTTTTCAAATGAAGCCATATTGGAACAACTTCGATCTTCCAACATAAATGATGTTCGGGTCATATATACCAAACTCGTCATCAATCAAGTTGCCGAAACTATTCGACAGACATTCAATATTCCACATGGTCGACCTCCATACACCATCACTTTTTTGCTTACACTTCTTCAACATCCGAACGTTCCTATCTTTATTATCGAAGATAGATCAGTTATTCTTAGTGCTGTTCTACCTATTTCGGAACAATCCATGATTGATCACACTTGTCTTCTTCGTGCTGGATTAGGAGATCCCATCGCACAAGAAATCATAACTTCTAATGCACAGGAACACATGGAAATTATTCTTTTAAACGGTGAAACAGCACCTCCTCATTATGCGATGCAGAGAATTAAAGAGGTTCATGACAGAATCAGAAAAGAAGGAGATTCTGATGAACGTCTTGTTCTTCCTGAAAACATAATTCATTTACTTCGTTATTTACAACTGGATGCATACTCCCAACACGGCCTTTACAATCAAATCTTCGAGGACAAGGTTTTAGTAATTATGCACGACTACGATCCAAAAGCCCATGAACTCCTTCGAGAACTCACTGCTATTGGCAGACGAGAAACTATTGAATTATGGGTAGAAAGAAGGATGATGGACTTCCGAGAAAAAAGATATGATGATTTGAATGGATCACAGGACTCTCCAATTGACATCGATGCCGACATCGACATATGGAATGAACGAGACCTTGCTCGTCATAACCCTATCTTAGATGTCTTGGCACTTCGCACAAATCTTCCTGTTGAACAAACATCTTGGCTCGCGCGTCGAGAACATGCACCACGTATTGAAGCCGAAATAATGTTAGAGGTAGATTCAGAAGGAGAATCAGAAGTAGAATTTGTGGAAGGACCTAGCCGCCCTCGTCCAGAACCTATCACAGTTGACTCTGACTCTGATAAAAGTCAAATGGACACTGATCCTGGTTCTGCCGCTGGTGGAGAACATTATCTTTTAGGGGACACATCGGCACCTTTTGGAACAAGTCCTGGAGGAAGTCCCTACCATGGAGCATTTAATATTGTATCTAACCGACGACGATCCGTTTATGAAGCTGGTATGGACTCATTATATTTAAATTCATGTGCTAATAAACTTTCTCAGTGCGTCAACTTGCCGAAACTGTCGAAGGAGAACAGAATGAGGTATACCAAACACGTTGAACGCTCTGATAGACCTATTTACGCACTGTCATGTATTGAAAATAGTACAACAGACGCTGTATTTTTAAATAATAACAATGTATCACCTGCGCCCTGTCATGGGCTTGTTCACTGTCTATCATGTACTAAATTTGAGAAAAACCGCACATGTAAACCTGAGTCATACTGGATTCTTGATTCTGGATCTTCATGTCATTTGACACCTTTCATTGACGACTTTGTACAATTCAAATGGCTTAAAACAGATAAAAATCTGATAACGGCAAATAATGAGTTATCTCCAGTTACTGGAGTTGGCACTGTCTTAATTTCACACTTAACGACAGAAGGAATTACACGCAAAATTAAATTATATCCTGTGTATTATCATCCCAAAGGATCACATCGCTTGCTCTCTGCGGGAGCATTAAATCAGAGAAATTTTGGCATTACGCTAGAATTACCTATTACCACTGTTTGGAGCAAAGTAGATGGAAAGGTCGTTATGACCTTGCTGCCAATGCATACTGGCGATAATTTGTTTTGGCTTCACAGCAAAATAATTTTGCCTAGCTCGCTTAATGGGGAACGAGCCATGTATAGCATGACAATATCTACTTCGAAAACGTATGAAACCTGGCACAATAGACTTGGCCATATATCAAATAATGTATTGCGCAATATATCCAATAATGTTAAAGGTCTAGAATCGAAAATCAAAATTCCATCAGAAATTCCACCTTGTCGAGGTTGCCTACTTGGAAAAGCCCGATCAAAACCTTATCTTGATTCCTCATCCAGAGCTACCGAAGTTTTGGGTCTAATTCACATGGATTTAAAAGAAAATTCGGTTTCATCATACCACCGATACCGATATCAATTAGCTATTCTTGATGATAAATCCTCTTATGGCTTATCAATAAAACTTCGACTCAAATCTGACGCCTTTGAAGCCTTTAAAGTCTTTAAAGTCTGGGCTGAAAAGATTACCGGAAAAGAAATTAAAATTGTCAGAATTGACCATGGAGGGGAATTAACATCAAATAAATTCATGAAATTCTTCGAGGAATGCGGTATCACTGTACAAATGTCCAGTCCACATGTACATCAACAAAATGGACGTGCTGAACGGTTTATTCAAACCATATCTTATAAATCTGAAGCAATACGACACCATGCGGGATGTCCACCTTCCTGGTGGGAATTCTCTTCAGATACAGCAATGTTCGTTTACAATAGAACTTCGATTAAACGGTTAGACTGGAAAACTCCAATAGAAGAATTTCTACCGAAACATTCTAAACCTGACATATCTTATTTTCGTACTTGGGGTTGTGCTGCATATGTTTTCATTCACGAAGAACGCAGACAAAACAAACTTAGCCCAAAGTCCGAAGTAATGACTTTCATTGGTTACGACCAAGGAACCAAAGGATATTTATTTATGCGCAATAACAATTCAATAATGAAAGCCAATCAGGCTGTATTTGTTGAAAATTGGTTTCCACGATTAAAAAGCTCCAATAACGAGATACCAAATCTTCTTACTACGTCCGATGATCCTAATTCAGGGGGAGCTAACCCACCTGACATACCACACGATACTCAACCAGATAACAATACTAGTACTAATGGAGATAGCTCGTCATCAGATTCTTCTGATCCACCTTTCGAACCTAAAAATCCAAACAATAACCAAATACCATTTAATTGGTGGGAATTTGGAGAAGATGACGATGATACTTCTTATGTCCCTTCATCATCACATGATGATTCCATATACAGTCCGGATACTTCTTTTGATAATATACCGGACAACAATCAACCTCTCGATGAGAATGACGTAAGAGACCCTGATAGCTCTCAAGAAATTCCATTGCGAGAAGTTTATGAAGATTTACTTCGACAAATAGAAGTTGGGGACCAAAGGAGACACGATTTACAACAACGACTTGCTGATTCACAGCAAAATTCTCCATTAATACAACCACAAGCTTTAGATAGAGAAGAGACACCTCCGAGACCAGACATATTTTCTAATAGACCACAAGATCAGGATGCTTGGCGTGAACAAAATGAACAATGCCCACGCAGAAATGCAGCACATGTAAGGGGTGAAGACCCTTTACAAACTTTACATAGACATGTCAGACAATTTGATGACCGTCATGCTGCTGCACGAAACCGAGATACTGGTCCTGCAGGTCCTTCTAAACCTCCACAAGCAAAATTAGCTTGGATGACTCCTGAACAAGAGAATCTAGAAAAATTAGTTCGAGAAGGGGGAGAAGGATTTATGTCACTTTTGTTTACCAATGCAGTCTCGAACCAATCTTTCAAATCCACTGTGTCTTATGATCCATCTACTTGGAATTCAACAAAGAATCTCAATAAATTACCACCTAAAGATAGAGCAGATTGGATCAAAGCTTGTGAAGACGAAATTAAATCTCTTAACGAACGACAAATTTATGAACTGGTTGACTTGCCTAAGGGTCGCAAGATTATTAAAAATCGATGGGTATTCACTACTAAAAGTGACGGTCGAAAAAAGGCTCGACTCGTTGCTAAAGGATTTTCACAAACCGAGGGTATAGACTACGATCAATTATTCTCACCAGTAGTCAAATTCGAAACTATTCGATTACTACTTGCTCTAGCCGCCCAAGAAGATTGGGAAATACAAGCACTTGACGTCAAAACTGCCTTTTTGTATGGCAAACTCGAAAATGAAATTTATATGGAGCAACCTGACGGTTTTGTGGAGGACACGAGCAAAGTATGGAAGTTACGCAAAGCACTTTACGGATTGAAACAAGCATCACGCGAATGGTGGAAAATCTGTGCCGAATCTATGTTTAAACTTGGCTTTACTCAATGCCGAACTGATGCTGGCGTATATTATATTTTTATCAATGATGATGTTATCATTGCTGTTATATATGTTGACGATGCACTATTCATGGGATCAAATAAACGCCTCGTATTACAAAAGAAGAACGAATTTATGAAGATCTGGGAAACTAGGGATTTAGGCAAAGTTAAAGAGTTTTTGGGAATTGTTATTGAAAGGGATCGATCTAGAAGACTCATCTCTATTCATCAACAACCTTATCTCGAGAAAGTTATTACTCGCTTTCAAATGATGGACTGTAAAGTTGCATCGACTCCTTTACCTTCAGGCTATAATCCCATAAACAATGATCAGGAACCAAAACCTGAACTACGACAACGTTTCCAATCTGTGATCGGATCTATTCTCTATATTATGTTAGGCACTCGCCCTGACATTGCTTTCGCTGTCATTAAAATGTCTCAGTTCTCGGCAAATCCCACTGAAGATCATTTAAAGAAAGCTCAATACATAATACGTTATCTTCTTGGTACACGTGATTACCGAATTGTATACGATGGTTCTTTAGACAAAGGCTTCGATTGCTTCTCAGATAGCGATTGGGCCACTGATCCTAATGATCGTAAATCCCAAACTGGGATGATTATCAAATTATCAAGTGGACCTATTTTTTGGAATTCACGAAAACAAACTACTGTCGCTTTATCTTCTACTGAAGCTGAATATATGGCTTTATCTGACACTAGACGACAAGTTCTTTACTACAAGAACTTAATGAACGAAATCGACTATCCTTTAACTCATATGCCTTTGTATTGTGACAATCAAGGCGCCATTTTCATTGCACAAAATCCCTATAATAATAAACGGACAAAACACATTGACACGAAATATCATTTCATTCGAGATGAAGTAGAAAAAGGAAATATACAGTTGAAGTATTTAAAAACAGAATTAAACATAGCCGATATGTTTACGAAAAATCTTTTAACGAATAAATTCCTAGAATGCCGAAATAATCTAGGAATAATTTTTAAATAATTACTACGCTGTTCTCAGCGAGGGGGAGTGTTGAGAGAACCGCTCTCGACAGCTACATAATTCTACTTACATGTTTCATGGTATCTATCCGACTGGTAGATAAGTAGTTAGTATTGTAGAAGTTCATATACGACTTATAACGACTCATACATGACTTCAATGTACTTCTAGACAAAGTCTAGGTTATGACCTTAGTTTAGCTATCCAGTAGCACTTTTACCTCTTATCTTAGTAGCTACATTCGTAGGTTAGTTTATGGCCACTTTAGGTAGCATAAACAGTATAAATACTGCTTGTAAAGAGGTCAAGTACCTCAGATTCTAGCAATCTAAACTCTGCACTCGCATCGTACTCTGAACTTAACCAGTTCTAACTCTATCTCGTTGTACTCATGTAAGTAAAGCCTTACGCTGTGACCCTGCGCGCTGTTTGCTGCTCAACAGAAAACTACTAGGTGAGGGCCAGTATAAATATATGCTACGAACAAAGAAATGCCACCATTGTGGCCAACAGCTAGAAAGGTGTACAAGAGTCCAAGCGTCGGGAGGGCGCGACAATGAGTCCAAGCGGCTCTTTGCTGCATAGACCTCGGTCAAGCGTGTGCTTTGACCGGTCCATCTATGCTGCTCGTGTGAGGAGAGACTGAGAGATAGTGATTGGGCGAAAAACAATGTTTATTTGTTTTTGTCGCCAAAGCTCTCTCGCAAGGCAACCCGAAAAAGGGGAGGCCAAGCTCAAGCCAAAACGGGAGCGAAGGGAAGAGCCAGCGGCTCGGGAGGCGGAGCAGGAGCAAGGGCCACATGAAGACGAGCAGAAAGCTGCAAAACGCGGTCACGCGGAACATCGATATACAAGCGGTAGGCATCGCTACGCCAACGGCCAAGCAGTTGGATCTCATAGTCGGAGTATCCCACTGTAGCTGCTGAGGATGCAGCACCGCGACGGAAGCTATGACCTGAATACTTGGAGGAGTCGAGACCAATGGAAGCGAGCTTTAGCTTGAGATTCGAAATGAATTGGGAACGGCGGAGAGGTTCACCGGTCGACGTGGCAAAAAGAGGCGATTGTGGAGGAAGTGGATGAAGGGTGAAAAGGCGTTTAAGAGATGAAACAGCACAAGTCGGAAGGTGTGGGACGGCAGCAATAGGAATGGTTACACCTTTGCGAAATGGATCAGTCTTGGATGCTGGCAGTGCAAGAAAGACATGAGTTGGATTATCAATAGACGGGGAGAATTGAACAGAAGAGCGGGTGAGGTGTAGAGCAGGATCAAACTTATCCTTATCCCCAATAGTGAATTCACCAGTGCGAAGGAAAGCAGACCACGCCAATTTTGAAGAAGCATCGAAAACTGCCTCATCGATAGTGGCAGGATCAGTAGGCAGGGCAGCTAGCTTTTGAAGGATATCGAGGGTGATAGGAAGCTTGGGATTGCGATCACGTTCACCTTGGAAACGCTTGATGCCGCGAATGAGGCGTTGTAAAGTTAAAGATTCGCATTGATCAAAAGAGAGTCCTGCATCAATATGGAGGGAGCGCAGGGCAGACAAGTAACTTTTGATCGTTTTTGGAAGGAGAAATCGGTCGCCGAGGTGAGCGACCCATGCGAGAATCCCGACTTGTGGGGCAGGAAGGAATTTTTGCCAGGGATTCAAGGAGATGAGGGTGGAGGCGCATGAAGTCAATCTAGGACTTTTGACCGGAGGAGTAAGTTTTACGAGTGCTGGATCCGAGCCATGCCAGAGGTAGAAGGCGACGCGTGGAGGACGTGAGCGTGCGTTTCATACCAACTAGCCGGGGGGTGAGCAGGATACCGGCGTGAGATGTGGCCCGAGAGAGAACAGGCGGGAGTACTGGAAACGAGAGGCAGCGTCAGCAAGCGAATTCTCCTCGGAAGAGATCCAAACACAAGAAAATGAGAAATCCAGGCACGCTGCAAGCATAACTATTAAACGGATGATAGCCATGCAATGAGGGGGTCGAGCGACACCCGAAGACATCCAAGAGACTACATTCTGGTTATCACAATAGAATGTGACAGCACTGTTTCGCCAGTAAGAGCCCCAACGCAAGATCGCCTGCAGAATTGCATAGACTTCCTTGAATTGAATATCTTTTAAACGGAATCGGAGAGCAACACGTGAAGCGAACCAAGAAGTGCCCCAGACACCACCCACCAAGACCTTTCAGACCGCTCGCATCGGTCCATACCGACACTGATGGACGCGATGGGGAAAGCAGACGGACACCATTCCACTGAGTACTAAAGATCTTCCACCAAGCGATGTCAGACCTGACACCCGATGGAATCCGAAGGACCGAAAAGCGGGATGAAAACTTGGAGGAAAAGGCATAGATGCGAGAAATGAAGGATCGTGACGAAGGGATAACTTGTGAGCAGAACTGGAGGTAACCCGAGAGTTCTTCGAGCTCTTTAAGCCCACATTGCCGTTTTCGTGTCCATGAATCCAGCAGATCAATAAGGTAGGAAAGCTTGTCGCCTGGCAGACGAGCTTCCATTCGGTCCGAATCAAGAATCAAGCCCAAGAACTCGATGACCATGGAAGGCCAAACTGTTTTGGATTCCTGAAATTGGAGGCCGAGTTGTCGGCCAAGGGCCATAACCCACTCCACCGCCGCAAAGCTGAAGGGGAGATCTGAGTCAGGCTTGAAGAGAAGAAGGAAATCATCAAGGTAATGGCGGAGAGCCGCTGGTATGTAATTGGAGATGATCCAATGCAACGCTTCTGCAAAGAGGTTAAAAATATAAGGTGCGTTCTTCAAACCAAAGGTGAGAACAAGCATATAATAAAACTGATCACGCCAGTGAAACCCCAACAAATGGCGATCAGCCGGACGCACGGGAATATGTCGAAAGGCCTCTTTGAGATCGAGTTTTGCCATTCTCGACCCAGGACCTAAAGCGAGCAAATCCCGAATTGCGCACTCAAACATATCATAAGATATATGTGCCTCAATATCTGGGATGCCGTCATTGACCGAACACCCCGAGGGCCAGGATAAGTGATTTATAATACGCAACTTGGCATGATTGCGTTTTCTGCTAACGACCCCAATGGGAGAGCAGCGAAAGAGAGGAAGTGGAGGAGATTGGAAAGGCCCAGCAGCATGACCGTTGAGAAGCAATGCTTCAATTGCGGAATCGACGAACTCGGGGTAGTGGAACGCAGTCTTCAAGTTAGAACAGGGCTGATCGAGCTGTGTGGCAGTGAAACCAATATTTGCACCAAATTGAATGATATTGAGTAACGTAGATACAAATTTTCGGTCAGGATAGTCACGCAAGTAAAAAGACCATGCCTCAAAATTAAGAGAAGAAGAAACAGGAAGAGGGTTCGTGAGTCTATCGGGGTCATTACAACGAGGGTCTGAATTGGGTCGGAGAGGAGGAGCGGGAAGAGGAGGGAATAAAGATTCATGAGAGAGAGGTGTCCAAGAATAATCCAAAGATCCGGTAACCAAAGATGGAGCAAGAAAGCAGCGCTGGCATGAGCGAGCAGGCGCACGCCTCGGTCGGCGACCACGCCGACCCACTCTGCCAGTTTTTCAAGCTTTTGCAACCGCGGGAGTGTCACCTTGTCTCTACCAGACAACACGCGCCTGAATCTTCATGTAGATAAATGCGATATGTACAATACCATCGACTCCTACAGAATTGATATTTTACTGATTCTTACTGACTCCTGACTTACTGTAGATGACTCGGAGTAAAGCCTTCCTACCGAAGTATAAAAGGACTCCCAAAAAACCTCAGTAGACAACGTCAAAATTTTGTACTTCCGTACTTATCATAGTCAATCAAGACTTGACAAATTGAAAAGTCAAGTAATAATTGGCAACAGACCAGTTATTACCTTCGACAGATAGTATTCAGATTGCTAATTGAACCGCATCGCAATCAGAAATACCAAACAACAACGCGTCCAGCCGGCCTTCTCAACGCCATCAACAATTAGCAAGATATCGAATATTCCTCTGTCAAAAACGAGTAGAAGACTCCTCGATCGAAACCGAAGCACAGGGCCTCCGGAATCAGTTCATCGACAATCCCGAACACTTAGTTACACAACTCCCGAAACCACGAGAAATTATTCAAACCGATAATCAATCAATGACAGCTATATTTGATACTAATCAAATACTGATTCAAGTACGACAGCTGTAACATAATATTGACGCAAAAGTCGAGCTATTAGCATGGCTACTCGAACGGAGGTTACAACAGATTACTACTACTCAGCGATCTTAGAAATACATCCCCACACCCATATCAGGTTCCCCATAAAAGCTCGGGATTCAGACAAAGTCATATCACGCCTTAAGGATATTGGCGAAGCGGACAATAGAACTCGTCGTCTAATTCTAGGTCTCCCTCTGGAGAAGCATCCAGAGGTGAGGAGAGAATGCTGAGAACCTCGTCCGCAACACATCACGATTCCAGTGACAAAAAGGAGCTGAAAGGAAGGGACACAGCAAGTGAACCTCGAATTCCCACCAAGTCTCTGCCTACCACAGAAACAACAGGCCCGAGGACAAAGACGAACGAACTTTCCCCTTGGGGGATATGAACCTCGCAACTACAAAAATTTACGCGATGAAGTGAGAGCGGTTGAACCGGGACACACCTTTAGAGGAGACGCTGTAGTACCCGAATCGGTGTTGGAAGATGTCAGAAGAAGAGAAATGCTCAACAACTCAACTTCTGATCCACGATCACCCGTTATAAACCGAACCCCCATACCTTCTCCATTTGAATTACCACCTCGATTAGGGACGGTTCCTTCAAGGAGAAGCTATGAATCTGGAATACCCATGCAATCACCTTTCAGGCGAGAAAGCGAATCCTCTAATGGGTCCCCGATTCGAATTACAGAACCTGTAGGAAGTCAGGATCAAGTAACCTTTCCATCCTTGGCGGATGAACCCAACCCAACCCAATACCCCAGGAGCTATCAAGAACAATATGACTCTGCCATGGGTAGCGCCCTGGATCGAGACCCTAATACTATGTCATCTCAGCCAAAAAAGATACAATTCTCCTCGAGATGCCCTTGAAGACATTGGGGCCCAATGTAGAAGGTTCGGAGAAGGTCTTGGAGTTCGAGGGATATCGGAATTAGCCTTGGAAGACCACGTACATGCTGTTCGTGCCTTGGCAGAGGCCAGAGAAGCAGACCTACCCATATGGGCTGCATCTCGAACTCGCGAACCAAGTACAAACCATGAGTTGAATCGTCTGTACGATATAGTTCGGCAGCCAGATGTTGCTTTGATTGTTCCGGAAGATCCTACATTACCAGATCCCCTGGGAATTGACTAAACGTCAGTCCTCACCAACTCCAATCCCTAACTCATGGAGTTGGCAACAACTGGAACAGCATCGTGCATTTGAACGAGAAAGTGAAAGGTGGCGGGAACGTATGGCTGAAGAAGTAAGACAAAAGGCCTCAGCCGTCTTGGAACAACAAGAAGATAGAAGGCCGCAAGGACCAGGAACGTATACACGCTCTTATGAACCAATTCCTAGGCCTCAGAATCCTGCGGTACCTTCCCCTACGGTCTATCCTTCTTCATCTATCACTAGCTCTAACTGGAATCGCCCCCGAGTTAAAATAATAGAACCAGAAGAAGAAGATCGATCGAGGGTTAGGACTGAACCATCAGTTCAAGATCGGCATCGAGATGTTCCACCCCACCAGACTCCAGCTTATCAACCTCTAAAACCTGGAAACGTTCGACCTGAGGGATACAAATATACCCCGTTCCATCGAACCCAGAAAACCGAACCTACTTTGAAACAGTCTAGGAGGCGTCTCCGCGAAATCCTGGAAGATGTAGAACGCGAAAGGAGTTATGCCGGGTTAGATTCGGTCAATCAAGAAACTCCTGGACAGAGTCCTGAGTCCAATAACATTCAAGTCTCCATGCCACGGACTCCGTCAGTACATATTCAACCGCAACCACCAATGGCTGAGTCGATCCCTGCATGGGGAAATGGTATTCGAGGGGGACCACAATCTATTCCGGAGGATACAAGAATGAGGGACTCCTATGGGAATAATATTTCTCCTTCGAAGCAAAGGAGTGAAGATGAAAGAATTAGTCGATTAACTGAGGAGGGAGAAAGGATAAGGAATTGGGAGTCACGAGGGAGCGCCAACAATAACGAACTCGGTACTCACTCTAATGTTGAACATAATAATTCATCCATGCGACCCTCGAACTCAGCTCCTCCTCCGCCTCCTCCACCTCCCTCATCACCACCACCCCCTGCACCATCTCCCCCTCCTCCTCCATCAAACGACGGGCATTGTTATAATTGCCGTGCGCACTCCACTCAAGATCGTAAGGCACATGAATCCATAGGAATAAGAGCAGTAAACGTACCTGATGAGAAGAGTACTCGTGACGCAATCGCTCGAGAATCTAAGTTAGAAATACGAAAGCCAACTGCCTTCGACGGATCCAATCGAGAATTATGGAGGCCATTTTTAAGTGATTGTTACAGGATGTTTTCTGCAAAACCAACAATCTATTCTACGGAACAATCGAAAGTCACCTATGCGTCTTCATGGTTCACAGGTGCAGCGGCCAGGTATTATCAAAACCAGGTCGAACAAGAAATGGAAAAACGATCTATGGATTCCAACGCTACACGAGTGGTCAGTCTTTGTCAGAGAGTTCGGGCGGTTGTTCGGACTACACGATGAGGTACTACATGCTCAATCGTCTTTGGACAAAGTGATTCAGAAGTTTGGAGAGTCGTTCGCAGACTTCATAGTAAGGTTTGAGGACGCAGCCTTGAAGACATTGTATAACGACCCCGCTAAAAGATGGAGACTCTTGCTACAAATCAGGAAAGACTTGAGGGATAGACTAACTCTGGTTGGACGGATTCCTGGAACTTTCGATGAAGTTGTGAAGCGATTACTAGATATAGACGGAGCCCGAGAGGCCTTCAGAGAAACGGGTTTATCTGTATCTAACCCCAACTATCAAAACCGTCGCGCGCTGAACACGGATAATCAAACTACTTCGGGTCAGTCGACCCCGAACTATGGTAACCGATTTAAAACCCCAGTCAAGACTCAAGGAACAGGGTCCAACACAGAGACAGCGAAGTTGGCAAAGGAAGAGGATCATCCGAAGGTTACGACCTTCAGAATATCGAGAGAGGAGAGAGATCGACGTATGAGGGAAGGTTTATGTATTCGTTGCAGGGGAAAGGGACACTTCGGTAAGGAATGCACCATTCACGAACATACGGTGGTGGGAAAGTGTTGCTTCGAATGGGAACATTCAGGGGAGGAGGAACCTGAAGAGTTGTTATATGCAATTGATGACAATGG
>ML179502.1:54703-82920 GCA_004369135.1 Dendrothele bispora CBS 962.96
AAGAAGACAGGTAGCTCCCTCTCCCCCCTCAACCAAAGCCGTCCCCAAGGATAACTCGAGACCCTATCATCCTCCACGGAACCCGTTTTTTCATAACCGCTTTTCAACACGAAACCTTCGCGATAGAAGACGATAGACAACTTAAAAAGGTAGGTCTAGAGACAAAAGATCACGGCCTTGCTGTGACAATACTGAAACCAGTTTTAAACCCGTCGACCGTATAAACCGTCGTCACTTCTCGCACAGACGGCACTACATAAGGTCTTTTAAAAAGGTCACAAGGAGAAAAGCGTCAAACACTTCACAAAAACATGAAACATCTTACACTAAACTCGAAGAGTACCCGACCGCGAAGACCTGTCGGAGCTACCGCCACACTAAGTGATAAGTCGGCCAACTCAAGAAAAAAGTAAACACAGTTAAGCCGACAGGTGGTAGAGAACCACATCAGACTGAAAAAACCTTAACCCTGTCATCGAAGTTAACATGCTACATCCCGAAGGCACTCCAGAACATGACAACATAGCTCGACGTAAAACCAACACTAGAGAAAACCAACGCCATAAAAACACTAAAGTTTTCGTTTAACAAACGTCGTAAAAAGACCCAGGTATCAGGCCTTCAAAGAAAAATAAAGAACTACAAGTATACATTAACGCTCTAACTCAACACATTGTTACCCAAACACCAGTCGTGGTAAACGTCAGTCAAGACCCCGTTACAACGTCCTCTAGTGTAGTAGTCAACGTAGAAGACTGTCCTTTTGTAACAGCCCGGGACCAAAGACAAGAACAATGACCTACCTATATCCATATATAAGGAACCCCGTTTTAGTACAGGTACATCACAAACAGATGGTCCAAATAGTCATCTAGTCGAAGTAACTCCCGGAGGAAACACTTGTCAACGCGTATAAAAAACCCAATAGGGTAGAGCCCACTACAGCCAACTTCAGTGGTGTGGTCTCGTATACCACTACCAACAGGGCGCACCTATCTAAAAGACACCTAAGTGCATCATAGAACTCTCACAGACTCACTAACGTTAGTAATATATACAACTTATAACTATCAAAGAAAAACAGACGAACATAGAGATAACGACAATACAGCAATCATAACAAGTGAAGATAAACGAAGGTACTCAACGAACGGTCAAAAAACAAATAGTCATATTGTCTCGTATCCTAAAATAAAAAACCATCTCTATCAAACCTCCAACCTATCTCCTGCACGGTAGTCCTCAACGAAGAACATAAAGGTTATCTTAGTCAGGTGCCAAGGACCTATGTATACTACAGCTTGTACAGACTCTCAAATCATAATGGCTGAAGTAATTAGTACAGTTTCTTAACGACAGAACCTAAACACGTCTAAGTAAACCTCATACGAATCAAAGCTAAAAGACCTAGAAGTCCGTAGTATACAACTCCCCCTTCCACTCACACTTGCACAGACACAACTTAGCCCGGGATACAAGTCCGATAAACAGACGTAAAGTAAACATAAAGGTATCAAGTACATCAACCATTCCCATCAAACAGCACCCATAAACCTACCGGAAAGCTGTTAAGCTCCGCGACCTTCTCGAGACCCTCGTAAACTTCCCAGGAGGTCGGTACAGGTCAGACAAAGACAACCCTTTTTACCTTCATCTAAGCAGCCCCTAGCGAACAAGTACAACAGGGTTCGAACAAACTTAAAGCCCGTATAAGCCAGGGACGAGCGTACCAGTAGACTTAACGTAGCCCATGTCATAAAGAAAAGCCCTGACCCTCGTCCTAAAACACGCCACAAGTGGAGGCGTCAACGGTGTTTAACCTCTAACCAAATAAACCCCTGTCAACACCCAACACACCACATCCGGAACTGTAACCTTCGTACATTCACCAAGAACCTAGACAAAACAACGACCCGTGGCAAATGGAAACTAAGCTTAAAGGAAACGTTAGTACCGTAATCGGTGTAGTCCTAGTAAATAAAACTGATCATCTCAGCGACAAGCAACTGGGCCAAAGAAAAACGGTAGGAAACACGGCAAACGGGTAGACCGAAAGGGTTAACTTACACTCCCATCAAGTAAACTGTATAAGGTAAAGGGCATTCAGAAGTAGTAAAAGTCCCAACTTGGTCCAACCTTGTTTTTAACTAACGATCAGGCTTAAGAGAAACTTAATCTAGTTACCGCCTCAACTCCTCAGCAAAAGCTTAACTTAACTCAAACTTTACAGAGCTTCGGTAAACCGACGACAACCATACAAGTAAAGACACTCGTCCAATAACCACAAAAACATGAAACTCTGACACTGTTTCAATTTAAGAGGCCCCCCAAGGTAAAGAAACTCACATAGCAACTTTTCCCACTCCTAAAGACGAGTCAAACAAATGATCAAGACACTCTCCCCATACAAAGCACCGGGGCCGGATGGAATTCCAAACATAATTCTTCAAACATGCAATGACCTAATTGCCCCTTACCTTGCCAAGATTTATGCAGGCATATGACTACTCAAGTACATGCCAGTGCTATGGAGAATTTCTAATACAGCTGTTATTCGGAAGCCAGGACGCGACTCATACAAAATCCCAAAATCGTACCGCCCCATTCAACTGATAAACACTATGAAAAAAGGATTCACAAGTTTACTTGCAGAAGATATCTCCTATCTAGCGGAAAATCACAGTCTCCTCCCGGCAATGCAATTTGGGGGACGGCCATGTCGAATGACTACTGACGCAGTACACATTATAGTTGATCGGATCCAGAACGCATGGAGAAACAAACGGGATGCCACAATGCTTTCACTTGACATAGAGGGGGCCTTCCCAAACGCAGTTCCACAAAGACTGCTATTCAACCTTCGAAAAAGACAAGTACCGGAAGAAATTGTACTTATTGTTTCGGCACTCCTACAAGACCGACAAACCAGGATTAACTTTAGCAATTACACATCCATACCAATCAACCTCGAATGCGGCATAGACCAAGGATGCCCCCTATCCATGATACTCTACCTATTCTACAATGCTGACTTTTTCGACATACAGATCAAAAAAGGTACATCGGTGGGTTTTGTTGATGACAAAAACATTATTGTAGAAGGGGAAAATCTCTCCGAAAATGTGCGTACTCTAAAGGATTTCATGGAGAAGCCCAAAGGAGCCTTTGAATGGTCCGACAAACACCACTCGAAATTCGAACTCAACAAACTGGCTATCGTTCACTTCCCCCGACCATCCAGTAAACCTGGCCCACCTGCTCCTAAATTAGTCTTGCGCGGCACGACAGTCAAGGAGAAGAGCTCAGCAAAAACCCTGGGTATTGTCATTGACTCCAAACTGAATTGGAAAGAACACGAAAACTTTGCTTTAGCAAAAGCATCCCTGGTAGTATCTGCTTTCTGGAGAATAACTAAACCATCTACAGGCATGTCTCTAAAACACATGCGACTTCTATACACAACAACAGCAGTTACGAAAATGACCTATGGATGGTATACCCCACCTCACACAGTTGAAGGCAACTCCAGGCGGAGTGGGTCAGTCCGTGCCCTAAAGGGCTTCGAGCGGATACAGCGCCAAGCCTTATTATACATCACGGGGACCATGCGCTCTTCACCAACAGACCTATTGGAAATCCACGCTAAGTCCCTACCCATCGAGCTGCTCCTCCAAAAAATATGCTTCCGCTCACTGATGAGAATCTACTCACTACCAGAAACAAACCCCCTACTCAAAATTGCCTGCAATGCATACAAAAAAAGAAACATACTGAAGAGACCCCCTCCGCTAAGATCCCTACCTAGAATACTAAACCCTCCCCCCCCACTGACCATAGAGACCATAGGCCCCCAGCAACGACACTCCTCCTTCCCCCAATACTTTGAGAGACAAATTGCAAATGACAAGAAAGAAGCAGCCAAAGATGAGTTTAGGAATGATGCTCACTTCAAATTATACACAGATGGTTCAGGATACCAGAACAATGCGGGCGCTGCTGCAGTACTGATCCGGAATAATCAAACCATCCAGCATGTACTCAGGTACCACATGGGCCCCCTATCCGAACACTCAACCTATGATGCCAAGGGAATAGGAGTCATTCTTGGAATACAAATCCTAAAACAACTCGGAGAAGACCTCAGGGGTAAGAAATGCACCATTAGTCTAGATGGGAAATCGGTCATCGAAGCAACCCGGAAACTCCATCACAAATCTGGACAATACATAGCAGAAGAAATACACGCACTTGCTCAAAATCTGTCGCAGAAAACAGGCATCAGAAGACCTTTCAAACTTATGTGGGTCCCTGGACACATGAAGATCAGAGGTAACGAAATATCAGACGAAGAAGCGAAGAAAGCAGCAAAAGGAAACACAGGAGGTACGTGTCCACTCCCGGATTTTCTTACTAAAAGAGGCCTTCCATCCAGCATATCGGCCATAAAGCAACATTTCGACAAGGGTCTTACAGCCAAATGGAAAGCGAAATTCGAGAGCTCAAAGAGATACACACGATTCATAAAAATTGACCCTAAGGGAGTGAACTCTTCTTTCTACAAAGACACAGCTAAGCTTTCCCGCAGACAGACCACAATCCTGATTCAACTTAGAACAGGCCACACGCTACTAAATGCCCATCTGTTCAAGATAAAAAAATCCGACACTCCAAACTGTCCACACTGTAGTTCGAGAGGAACAAACACACCAGAAACCGTGAAACACTTCCTCTTCATATGTCCGACATACCGCAAAGAAAGATTCGAGGTTAGAAGAACATTGGGCCGAGATGCCAGCTCCATCTCGTCAATCTTTGCAAACACGAAGGGAATGACAACGTTGCTCCGATATATCAGTAAAACCAAACGCTTTAGAAAACAACTCGGTGACGTACTCATTTCTCATGATGACACCTTCGATGATTGAGCACTAGATTAACCCAGATTGAATATACACCAAAGAGGAAACGAGAGCCATAAAGCGAAGACCATACCCCGCTAACTACGCGCGCCCCTCGGAGACGGATATATGGAATTGGGATGGATTACTTTTTTGCGGTGAAGAAAATTGGACTACGGAGGACCTCTCATACTTACTTTCTCTGCTTCCTTTCTAAATCCCCACTCACACTCACCTTTTCTACTTTCACTTCGTGCCCATGATTATCGTCCCTTCGCAGTGCTCCCAAGCACCTGTCAGCATTGAACAACCCATCAAACAGACGATGTACTATACAGAGTACCTCACTCCTCAAACAAGGCAGCCGACAAAAACAGTTCGAGGATGGAACTGGACGGCTGGGGGATTTAGATCCGTCAGCCGGGCTTTCGGAACCTGGAGCACGGGCGAGGCAAGGGCCTCTTATAGATAGAAATATGTGCATCATGAGGATTACCTCCGCGCACAATAAAATGAATTGAAAAAAAAAAAAAGAAAAAGTAGAAAAAGAGGGAAAATATGAAGAAGGAACGAGGGATGATTGCTCTAGTATGAAAAGGAAAAGGGAAAACAGTACACGTTAGAAAGAGAGCAAAGAAGGAAGGCACACAAAAGACGAGAACGCACCAGTTCCTTGACTTAAAGCAACACTGGCAACCCACGCCCCGACACCACCTCAGCCATCCTGCGTCATTCGCCCTCAAATAGAGTACTAGCCTCATCTCACACTTCTCGAATTTATCGGTACAACCCTACACGATCACCGCTGGGCTAAAGAACGCTGTCGACTTGTCTTTCCACCTCATAGGGGACAGCATCTGTGGACTTCGAGCACTTTTTGTTATTAGGCGACGGTAGGGGTCTCGCTATGATGGTCTGGGAGGAAAAGACGATGAACAAACAACGACTCACACATACTTCAACACTGATCAACGCCCATCTTTTCCCTATAAGGACCCTCAGCTTTAAAAATCCCTCCACGTTCCGCGATTAAGAACGTCGTTCAAGAGTTGGCAGAGACAGAAGCTTCTATGTGCACGACGGGCTGAAATGCTCGAGTTTGGTTCCAAAAAGAGGGAGGGAACATCAGTTGCCACGTATGCACGTCCGTTTTGAATCTTTTGATGTTAGGGAAGCCGGTCAATCAGGAGGGAAAAGCAGATAACGGAATCTTTGAGAAAAACGGGGAGAGCATATATGCACAAAGTGGTACTTGAGCTTGAGCCTGAGGATGCAACGCTCGGGCAGATACGTGAGCGTTGGGTCAAAAAGACGTCGAGTTGAAAGAAGCGCGGATGACATCATCGTTCGCTTCCCAAACGTTCATCATACGGTAGCTCCTTTTAGCGCTCATCCTTATAGGTAGACTCGCATCCACACGCTTCTGGTCATTATAAAAACTCGCGTGTAGGTGTACTTTTTCGAAAACTGTTCGTACAAGCATGCTAGTGACACAAGGTCGAGTCTCGAATGCTCCGAACCCTTCTGTCCATCTCCACTGCTTCAACACATACACTTTCATCAGTCCTCTAAACTTGGAACGGACACGTCTCAAATTTGGATGAATATTGTATTTGCTACCTCTATAAAAAAACGCAATGATCGAGTTGACGAGGAACCCCGACACTGACTCGCTCAAGTATCAATCCCACAGCCTTGAATACAATATGAACGGTTCCCTAGTTCTGGATATCATTCCTCCACCCTCACTTTACATAACAACATAGATCCTTATGAATTAACCTCCTCCAGCTTCCTAAAGAGATCCTTGGTCGACTAGAACGATTATTCCTGGAAATCACTATCTTCAGGAAAAACTAGACTTGGTGTCACATCTGTAAATATCCTAATATTTCCGTAACAAAACTCGCATTGCGTGCTTTGCGGACCCGGACCTAAGGCTCACAAAGATGAGGCCGATAAATTGATATCGATATATGCATTCAGAAGTCACAACCGTGGAGAGGCGTCGGCACCAATCTGGTCCCTCGTTAAAAATATTCCAGTCAAGGTTTTTCCTATTTTCATACCAACATATTGAATACTCAAAACATCTAGTGCTGAGTGCTGGCCCTGGACCCATTGGCGCCTGGCTCACGATTTCATTGGCTCAGCTTCAAGGTACATGATTCACGAACATACACGTGGGCTAGGGATCTAAAAATCAATCTGTGTCGCTGGGCTCACGATAGTCACGGAGACTTCTTTGACATCGAATCATTCCAGCTGTTGATTGCAAGACGTATCCTCAGCGGCTAATCAGACGCACCATGTGAGTTATATGTCATCCTTCTGCAAGAACGTGTCTTGGAACATTGCATCTCCACCTTCTACCACCACAGACGCTTAGCCCGAATACTCTCAATGTCTCTTGATTATACTGACTTGGACGCGAACAACCCGGACACTGCTATCCTTACACCTGGTGAAAGCCCTCAGGCTCTTGTGCCCGGGGATAGCGATAAGCACTCTGCTCGGAACCGCCCACAGAGCGCTGTTAGCTCTAACAAGAAAGAAGAGCCTCGGGACACCTTCATATCTGCACCACCTGGCCCTTCCGCTTCTGCACAAGCTGGTCCTCCTGATTCCGCACGAGCTGGTCCTTCCGCACAAGAAAGTAACGATCGCAGTAACACTCCACCTTCCGATAATGAAAATGCTGATGACCAGGAACAAGTCGACGATCCTAAGGAATTTATTCAAACAACTCGTCAGCAGCAGTCCAGGAGGCATCCACTTCTAGGTCACCGCCAGACTCCGGTGACAGGTAATTTGAAGTCCTTTCAAAATTAACATGTACTAAATTACTAGCCATATAGGAGCGGGTGAAACATACGATTATACTAAGATTTATGAAGAGGATGAACCATATACAGAGATGGGCCCTAATGCAAGAGTTTGGAAAGTGTATAACCACCTGGTCAAAGGGGTTGATTTAGGCAGGACTGAGATTTGGAGAGATGACCTGGACTCTCTATTGGTCTTTGTGGGTACATTTCATCTGATTGCCTCCATCTTTTTCTGACATGTGTTCAGGCTGCCCTCTTCTCTGCAGTTATTACAACTTTGGTTGTCCAGACATCCACAAATCTTCAAAAAGACTGGGGAGAGGTGACTGCAAATCTTATGGTTGAGTTTATTATGGTGCAATGTGCTGCACTGAGTGGAAACTCAGTCTCTGCTATTCCCACTTCCCCACTCAGCCCTTCCTCAGAGTTCACTCCTCGTGCAGTGGATGTAGCTTTGAATGCACTCTGGTTCTTCAGCCTTGTACTCAGTCTTTCCACTGCTCTTGCTGCAATTCTATGCAAGCAGTGGCTCCATCAATATAACATTATGCCTACTGACAGCTCTCACTGTGAGCTGGCACACATCCACCATGTCCGATACATAGGTCTAGAAAAGTGGCATATAGCTGCCATCATTGGCCTTCTCCCTACATTTTTGCATCTTTCATTGGCTGTATTCTTTGTGGGGCTTATCATATTCCTTCATGACCTCAACTTGATCATTGGGATAATTGTGGACTTTGTGATAGCCCTCACCATTGGGTCATACATTGTTGTGAATCTCCTTCCGGTTTGGTTCACAGATTGCCCATACAAAACACCTCTGACATCATATGCCTTTCCTGTGGTCTGGGCTCTTTATCATATAATCGGGAAATCTCTTCACAGGGAGACATCACTTGTTGCTGCTGAAAAGAGCACCACCACCATCCAGGAACAAGATATTAATCTTGACATACTATCATGGTTGATGACATCCTCATCTAATGGCTCTGTCAAATCCATTGTTTTGGATGCACTTAGCAATCTCCCACCCTGTCAAATATCCATATTCAAGAAGAAGTTCTCCTCAGATTTCAAGCTAGAGGAGACTTTACATCAGCATACTCTTCAGTCCACTAGTGCATCAGAAAGCTCATATGGGCGAGCCATTCGTGCTCTTGTCCGTGTGATGAAGCTTGATTCTGAGCAAAACCCTTATCTAAAACTCTTCCCACTTCCTCACCCATCAATTCCTTTGGTTTTGAACCCACAGTCAAATATGTTGTACTGCGCTAGGTATTCAACCTACAAACATGATTCATGGGACCTTGTGTTAGATTTCATTTGCAAAGCACTGAAGGACAGTGGAGATGGGACTAGGTGTGAACCTCTACTCTGGTGCTTCTATTTTGATTTCCTGGAAACAATTGAAGAACCCACAGTGTTCTTACATGAACACTCTGGAAAATTGGGCAAAGTCATCTTTTGGAAAATGGCTCAATTAGTTTCCTCTGCCATTTCCATTGATGGCCTCAAAAGAGCCAGTTCCTACAAGGAGTTAAGGTGGACACAATTCATGTTGGATCTACCAACAAATCCTAATGAATCCCAAAAATTTAGTTTTAAAGAGATGACCAGTCCATGTACCATTTGGGAATTCTTTAGGACATACCCAGCAGCAGCTCCCTTTCTTCTTCAACACATCTTGCCATTTTTCAAGATTCGGGATGAATTGACACCACAATCATATCTAGTTGAAGAATCTGAAGACCTAGATCTGGATTATTTGTGTCTTTTGCATTATATTGCTGTCAATCCAGTAGCTTGGAAAGAGCATCGAGATGTTCTCTCTACCGCAGTGTCTAAACTGATGGAATTTGCATCAGCAGAGGGTGAGGAGGACCAGAAAGAAGCACTCAAAGTTCTTTCTATCATTTCGACCTGGATTTTTCTTTCTCCAGACCTTTCTGATGATGACTTGATGCACAACTGGGATGCAATGAAAGAGCTACTTGCCAAATCATTCAACACTCTGCAAAGTTCTGACAAAGATCCTATGGAATTAATCACCAATGTTGTAATTCGTGGTATAGCAGCTGCAACCCGCATTTCAGATTCTAGTGAGGCAGAGAGGCTTGCATGGAGATCCTTTGAAATCATGTTGCAAAAAATGGATTCTGCACTCACAGAGGATCCTCAATGGATTCCTCCTCTCTGGAAGACACTGACTGAGCAAGGTGTACTCAGTCTTAGTGTGGAGCCCATGCATGGATTGACAAGGCATTATCTGTATAAAGTGCAGCAAAATTACTTGGCCGGGTTAGCACCATTCCAAAAAAAAGGTTTGAGTGAAGGTGAAGAAATTTTTAGGGAGGAGGCTATTGCATATATCTCAGGGGAGCAATCAGAACCTCTTACTTCCTTGCTAAGGAGCATGTTCTTTGGAAGACCCCAGGTCGGTCATCTTCCACGGAGAGTGCCGGACTTACTGGAATCATTGTGTAGTTTGGAATGGCTTTGTCAACTCAAAAACTTCGAGGACGAGCACAGGAATCGGATTCCGAAAGAGAAGTGGTTGCCTTGTTTGAAGCAGGTGGAGAATGAGCTGGAGCATTGGCGAGAGGAATTCATTGATTTATTTTGGAAAGAACAATTTGAAGAAAACCTAAAAATCCTGAGGGATTTCCGAGGATTTATCGAGCATGGATTTTCAACTGAGGGTACTACATCGGTAAGTTTCCTATTTCTATACTAGTTGATCCGTATATGTGACTCAAACAATTTGTCCATAGCCTCCCAGTCAACAAGTACCTGACTCGCAGCCCCAAAGACTACAAGAACCCGAGATTAAACGCTTCACGTTCCGAATTCCATCACCTCTCAAACGAGGATGGAGGAGACTGAGACGTACGCCGGATGATCACACTAGATATGATGATTTGGAGGCGGGAACATCAGGAACATCATTCATTGAGATGCAGTCAATGTCGACGCAGCCTCAGGATGGGAGCGAAGATAATTCGACGGGACAGATGGAAGGAGAATCAGGCACGGGAGGTCTAGCAGTTAATGTTCAGGAACGATTAACAATAGACGATCCACCAAACGAGAACGCACCTCCCGCTGAGACCATTCGCGACACACCCCAGCTGGATGAACCCATAGTCGAAGCCGGAACATCACACGTGCATGAATTGAGCCGTCCTAGCCAAGACGAGGCTCCTACCAGTCTACATGAGGCTCAGCGTATGGACCAGAGAATCGTTGACGCAAGAAATTCGATGGAGGCTGGGCAGTTGGGAACGGACGCATTAAGGGATGACACGGACGGGTCGAATGTGGGAGATAGTAATGAGATGGCGATAACTGGTCGACGTGGAGACAAACAAGAGGAGAGTGGAGGAACCGAGGATGCCAGAAGAGAACAAACGGAAGAGGAATTGTATACAGAAGAAATAATGGGTACGGAGCAGTCGCAGACACCAGATAAACAGGGTGATGGTCTATCTGGTGTTCAAGTTGGAGGCGGAATGACAGGTGGAAGGAGTGAAGACACTGATGAAGCTGGAGGGAACGTAGACAAAAGTGTTGACAGTCAGCTTGCAGAAAGTCAGTCTCAGGTAGAAGGTGACGGGACGGAAGGAAAGCGAGAGGGTACAGACATGGGAACGGTAGCTGAGGGCGGAACGTCGAAGACAGAAAGGTACGAGGACGATGGAACAAAGGTTGGGACGTGTCACAAGTTAAGGAGTGAAGCGATTCTCAGCATACCTGCCGTTGGGGAGCCGGGAGTGGATGAGGATGGTAGTGAGGGCACGGATACTGAACAACGTGTAGCTGGTGGGACTGGCGGAAAAAAGGATGACACGGACACAGAAGGCTTGGGTGGAGTTCGAGTGTTACAGAAGGAAGACTCTGGGGATGACGGAGCACAGCCTGCAGCTACTGGGATTCTACCAACTACGGGCTCTCGTAGAGAAGAAGACCCAAAGGGAGACAAAGACGATGGTGACCAAATCACGAATGATCAATCCCAGGATGAAGTCGAAAGGACCGACAGAGGGAGCAAGAATCTAGACACTAGGGACTCATCTGAAAACAGATCCAAGGACGACGCGACTCACGCTGGGAGTAGTTGTGGAGGGATTGCGAGTGGAACGGACATTGTTGGCTAAAGCTATTAGTAACACGGACAAGAACAAATGAGGATCAAAGAGGAGACGAAGAGAAGTTGTCTGCTACGTAAAACAAAGTCCGACAGATTCGCATATTTATGACGACACATACACGAATACGTCTTTTTGTATTTACTATTAGTAACAAGTTGAGATTAGCATAGTGAGACTCGAGATACACTTTTCAGGCTAGGTATAACAGGACGTACTAATCACTATATGCGTCTAGACTCAGGAAACGTCGAGACACAAAAAGGTACTATCAGACCGCTAAACTTTGTGTGCCGTGCGCCTCAATCCAGTTCTGCAGGAGTCTGGCAAGGGAAAACATAAAGAACGAAAAGTAAAATGGTCATAAAAGTAGTCATACGCAAATGAATATAAAGAGGGGAAAAAGAGGAACTGTTTAGAATCTCAACTCGGGTGGATATCATTCCGAGTATTCTTATCCCATTTTTGTATTTACGCATCAACACCACCTGCGTCTACTCCAAATCACTTGTTTCTTCTGTCCTTCCAATCCCTTGACAATCCCCAATGTCACTCCTGCAGCAACTTGTATCTCGGAGTTATCCTCACACAGCAGCAATTCGCTGTGTCTTCAAGCGATTCCATTCAAACTGAATTGGTTACGCCAGTCACTCGTTCCTTATTCCAAAGGATGCCAGTGATGATACATCGTTACACGAGTAGAAGAGTAGAGTATGGACTTGAAAAATGGCATAAAGAACGAGGGGATAAAAAGGGTTTAGACTCGCTGGTGAGATAGGTCATGTCGAAAAAATGGCACTTGGACTTGTTCTGCATGACGAAAAGAGAGGAGTACACATCGGAAAAGGACCAAGAAGATAAAGACCAGATGACAAAAACATACCCATTCCTTGACCGAACTCGAGCTTGAAAAACGGCTGTCAAACTGGAACTCGTCCTTGTACCGTTTGATTCCATCTCAATATCACTTGTCATGATTACTGAGCTAGCCTTGTCCCCCCACCTCCCGCTTCCCTCAAACTCTTCCTTATATATCCTAACACAACATCTCGTCAAAACAGGTCCAGGGACTTCTCCGACTTCTCCTTCTACTTTATTCAATCAGAGTTTGCTGACTCGGGGCGGTTCCTTGATTCTTGAGAACAGCAGCGTGTCTGTTGGTCTGCGGAGACGAGAAAAGGGTAACTTCGATTCGGATCCCCATAGAAAGGGCATTCCAGCAATAAATTTGAATACATCGAGAAGGAAAAGACAGCTGTAAGAGCAAAGTAGACAGTAAAGATCGTTTGACAAGACAATAATGTATCCTCAAGTATTGCTTCCGTCAAATGGTCTATAGAGGGAAAAAAGTGAACGAAAAATGAAATAATGCGACTCACATCTTTAGTCAACATCAACTTGAGTCAATTCCAACTCTTGAGACTTCAACGCTCCAGCCTCAAGCTCCTTCAAGTTGCAATATAATCCGCGCTTCAGGATTCCTAGGACATTTTGCAGTCGAAGATGTTAACACCGCCTAGTATTGGCTCTAGCGACAACGAGACTGTAACGCTACCTACTAATTAGACGTATTTTCGGTCCTTGTGAACCCTCTCGCTTTCACTCCTACTAGTCCACCCATTTCTTCACCCCAGTCTTGATCTAAAACTTCGCTGGCCACAGATACATAACAATGTCTCCAAAAACATCAAGCTTTGGAACGAAAAGTAACGAGATTTTCAAGTTCTTGAAGGACAATTCAATCGAAGGAAAGAGAGACAAATGCGGTATGCCGAAAGAATCGGGTTTGAAGGACGTTGATTTGTTTTTCTATGTAACGGGCCCGGGAGAAATAGGAAGAGAGCAGTGTGAAAGTACTTGAAGAAGTGAGGCTGGCATGAGAGACTAAGAGAAGGAAGCAGAAAAGCGAGACGTTGGTGCGTCAAAGAGAATCGCATTCGAAGATTGAGTCGGAGAGGGCCTCGGTGGTGTAGTGGTAGCACCACGACGGTCAATCCACGTGATCTAACGCCTGACAAGTTGCAGACGAGCGGCCACATCGTAACTCCTTCAGGTTTGCTTGACCCTGATTTGACCGGCTTTTTTCGGCTTTTTTCAGTGGATCAAACCGGGCAAGTCACAAGGGGACCAGCCAGCGGGGTTTTGGTAACAAGCTGCCTCGGCAACCATTGAATTACATTGAATTTTTGTGAGGTGCCGCTTGGCAACAAGCGGGCAAGCCAGCAAAGCCGGCCAAAGGAATCACGTCATTTCACGATGCACAGGATCGAATCCCACGACGTACAACTACGAGTGCCGTTGCCCCCTTGCATACCACAAATAACGGGAGGTTTAGTGGGTATTACGGCAAAGTCCGTTGAGTCCCACACTATCACGTGGACAGCCGCATCGCCGGCGCGCGTGGTGTGCGTAAATGCATTCCTACCGGGCTTGAGGAAGGCCAATGGTTCCTTCCACCCTCTCACGGGTCTGTGGATCACGACTATGTCGGGAGTCTTGTCTGGTAAAGCCCAGGCCGTAAGCAGACCGAGCTAGCGACTCAAACGTTACGCCAAAAAAAAAAAAAAAAAAAAAAAAAAAGATTGAGTCGGAGAAGGAAGAATCCAACTCGGCATCACATGACTTTACACCGAAATTGACACGCCATCCTTGAAAGCGCCTTTTTCGACTGAGTACTTACCTCCGAAAAGTGTACGTATGGTATTTTGTTCAGACTCGAAATTGGAATATACAGTTTTACTTGTAAACTAAGGAGAGATTCAATTTGTTCTCCTTATGCAGAACGAATCCGATTTCGGACAACTAAAGCCTCATCATGCTTTAAACTTTTCCGTCTCCTTCTTTCATACTCTTATTTTTCTAACCGTTTTCCATTGATGGGTACTAGTCCTTAAACAACTTGACTATCCTTGTGGAGATTGAAATAGTTCAGCATCTTATCGCAAATCTAACGGAACAGGTCTTGTGAGTAATATCAATTGATCGAAGATTGCATAGACGGCCAAACGAGTTGGACGCGAAGATGAATTACTATCTCATATCTCGGTGGCCTCATATGGTATTTAGGAACAAAATTCCCAGTAAATATCTGGATCTAACGGAACAGGTCTTGTGAGTAATATCAATTGATCGAAGATTGCATAGACGGCCAAACGAGTTGGACGCGAAGATGAATTACTATCTCATATCTCGGTGGCCTCATATGGTATTTAGGAACAAAATTCCCAGTAAATATCTGGCACTCGTTGGGGTACTTCTTCATTGGCATTCTTTGATTAAGTGAATAGAGAGAGAGGACTCCCGATTCATTTTCTTTGATTATTCCACTCATTTCTTTAGAGCTTGCTCTAATTGACGGAGGAAATCCGTAAGTAATTACACGGAAATATTAACATGAACGAGGCTCAAGCGTATGATTATCACAACTCGCACTAAATAGGTCTATGAGGAGACGGAATTAGTTATGATTTCTGCTGTAAATATGCAATTGAAAAGAAGAGAGTAAGCGAGGTTTGGATGTCAATGAAGTCAGAAGAACAGCCGAACTTCTCTTGCTTTTTTTTTTTTTTGCCATGAGTCATTTTTCTCATACGGGTCAAAAGACTGGCTGAACACTCAATCAGGGTTCCGAAACATTCCTTGACTACACATTTGCAATTACTACTGTTTGGTACAAATCTGGATATAATTCAGTATCAAAAATCTAACATATATGGGTACAAAGAGGAAAGAATGATATATAGAATGTAAGTACTTATAATTGATGTGGGATGAGGGCTTATCTCTATTATGAATACTCCAGAAAGAGATAGTCTAGATATCTTTCAAGACTATACTATCATTCAGACTCTAAATACTGAAAGGAGCTTTTGGAAATATTGAAACAATGTAGATTTGAAGCAGTCACAAAGTACTCTATAATACTATAAATTATAATCTGAGCTGGGCACCAGTGATGATTCTATTCACCCTACTGTTCTAAAAGAGGTGATAAACTGATCTACTCATATATTGAATGAGACAAATCTACAAAGCTTCAAGGTTATACACTGGGGAAAAGAACACAGATATTATGTTGATATTATGTTAATGAAATGCTAAGGCATATGGTAAGTGAAAATTTGCATTATGCTAAAACTAAGGATCAGGTCAAAGAACTGTATACAGCTTTCATGGCAAGCTTGGTGTATTCTATGAATCTGATTATTTATGTGACAGAAAAGCTTTTCTACTTAATTGTTTCTTTCCTTCAGGGTTCTAGCTCTTTCAGAGTCATGTTTAGCTTATTTTAGGATTTCAATTTGAAAGAAGTTCAAATAGGTTGCTAGTACTTTTATCACTCAGGCCTTGGTTCTTTGAGGAAGAATGAACTGGAAATGAGCATGTGTCACACACCATTTTGGGCACCAAACCCAGTGAACTGGAGTTCAAAAATGTCACACTAATTGTCTTAATGTAGCTTTGTAAAGTTGTGCCCTCCCTGTGTTGTACTATGGACACCAAAAGAATGAGCTCATATCTTACATTGAAAAAAATCAAAATTTCTGTTTAATGTTAGCAGTTGTAGATGCTATCTGATTTCTCGATATCAAGAATCAAGATGCAATTTGATGTCAGTGTACCCAGTAATCAGTTCAAGAATCCCATTTGCTAAAATTATTCAAATCATATGATCCTAAAGCATTGAGCTTCCCAAAACAAGTATTCCTGCTACTAGCAATGTACTTTGCACAACTATTTACCTTGCGCCTATAAAAGTTATGCCAAAGCTCAATGTAAGATTCTGTCCAATTTCAATTGATTGCTGATCCAACCAGTTTTAGTATCAAATCCTCCGAACTGGATTAATTTCGGATTATTTCTGAGAAATTGTAGTTGATTATCTATTGTGCTATCAAGGAGCCAGTTTCCAGGTTCTCATTAACAACTACAACTCGATAATTACTACACTAGAAAGACAAATCAATTCATGAATATGAGGGAGAGCTGCAAAAGTTAACTTTCCCAAAATTAGTGAAAGAAAAAACACTGAACCTGACAAATAGAAACTAGTCATGAGGACTATTTAGTATTGGTTATTGAATAGTAAATTTAACTCTCCTTAACTCTCCTTGTTTTCTCTCACAAGCTCACTTTTTATGGACTTTAAAGATGTGCTTTAGTAGTATAACCTTTTGATACATATCTCTGGTTCCCAGAATTTTGAGAGTGATCTTTGTAATAAGTTTGAACACCAAATAATTACTATTCTTAGTCAATTATCAATGTATCAAAAACCAATTACAATTACTAAATACTCACTGTTACTCAATTTTGACTCTTGAGCAATCATACTCTGATTGATTGGAGCTTTAGCACACTGAAACTCAACCAGGCTGCGAAAATATTAACAAACCGTGTAATGAAATGAAACGTTAGTTTGTTTCTAGCAGCGTCGGAAACGATTTTACATAATACTTAGTAAGCAATGACGTCAATTTCCGCTCGCTACTCCCTGTCCTTTCCCGCTTACATACTACCTTTTCCTGACCGCTTTTGTGCTTATATAATATCTCACCAATCCCTCTTTCTCTGTTCCCCTCTTTCTCTCTGGCTGCCTTTGTGCTTATATCCAACCTCCCAAACTCTTTTACCCCTCTTTTACCCCTCTTTTACCCCTCCCACCCCCATTCCCTGGCCGTTGACTCTGCTTCCAAATTATGTACTCTCTTTGGCCTTGTCGCTGCTGTTGTTCCGTGTTCTTCTTATGGACGTCTACATAAATACCATTTTTGTATGTACCTCCGCCTACCTCCGCTGGTCTTTGCATCTACTAGGTTGGCAGTATTCCTCTCTGCTTATAGATACTTCTCTTTTCATCTGTGTACTTACAATACTTATCTAATTGATAATACGGAGCCTCGAAGCCGGCCGACTGAAGGGAGGGCGGTGAGAGGCGCTGTAGCAGTTGAAGACTTTTGTAAAGATCACAGACCAGTTCATTTGTCACGGTTTGTTCTCCGCCGCTTGTCGGCCCCTCCCAACTCATAGTAAGATACAGGTGACAGAAGACACTAGCCATATATTAATAATCAATAATGTTAGCTACAAAAACATCTGTGTTCAGATGTTAAACTACTATCAAATCCACTTGCCACTGGCATGTCCCCAGTCATACTTTAGGGACTCTATTCAAATGGATAATTAATTTAGATCCCCAATCATTACAATAGAGACACCATATGTAAATGTATTACATGAAAGATTGTCTAGGACTAAGGTTCCCACTCAGTTATACTTACTCGGATGTACCTTGATGTATTCACACTGTACTCATCTAACAAGATCTCTGTGGTAAGATATTTTGGTTACATTTAATTCAGGTATCGCCGTCCGAAACAACATAGAAATAACTGAGGCAGACAATAGAGGTCTTGCGCAGAGCCAACCGATGCCACGTGCGGCTTATTCAGCGTGCGCGCGTCGGTTGGCAGTGGTTGGTTGCGCTAGCCAACCAATAGCCAACCATACACAGATACACCTTTTTTTTTTACTCTGTGAAGTCTATCATTCTCAAAGGACCTATATTGTTCACAATGCTCCTTTTGGAGCTATTAGAAGCTCTAGATTATGAACAAATATACGAGGAGACTGTCCAGGAGGCACCAGGAGCGTGGGATCAGTCACGTGACTCCGGAGAGGGAAGAAAACGCCGGAAGCTGAAAATCGTAAGTAAATATACTGTCCCAAGTCGAGATTTAGGTAACTGGAGTGGCGGACCGGGCTATTTGAGGTCTCCTTGTTATACTCACAAGCGCTCGTCTTCTTCCTGGCGCTCTTCATATAAAATGTAGAGTGGTTGGCTAGCGCAACCAACCACTGCCAACCGACGCGCGCACGCTGAATAAGCCGCACGTGGCATCGGTTGGCTCTGCGCAAGACCTCTAATTTCACAATTATTTTTAGGCAAATTTCATCTCTCAACGACCAAAGTCCAGCTTTACTATTTCCGCGTAATTTTCGTATAATCACTTATGGGATCATATTCGGTGATATCATCAGCCTTTTGATATGTGGTCTAAGTATATTCTCAGTTCAGAATTATAGAACGTCTAAAGCACATCTAACACGAATGAGTCATATATTTTATTGAGCCGTAGATTAAACAAACCTGAGACAGTTGTAAACTATTTCAAGCTCAAGTAAAGAATACATTTACCAGTGATACATGTTACCATTCTAGACGTAATTTTTTTAACTACATACCAAGGTGTATCAATTGCTTTGAGTATATGTGTCTAGACCAAAGCGCATCCAGATGAAAAAGGCACCATGATTGAAATGTCGATACTAAAATTCTCGCATGCCGCGCGTCTCATCCCAAACTTGGCAATAGTCAAATGAAAACGAAAGGATTTTATAAAAGCATTGATGCGCAATGAAATCACGCCAAAGTATTGGACATAGTATACGAAAGATCATCTAACCGGAGGAAAAAAGAGAGAGAAAATCAATCCAAAATCAAACGCATATAGCCCTACGTTCCAACGTAAGTCGGACGCTTGAGCTGTTATATAGGATTGGCACACTCGCTTTCAATTGGTTCTAAGTTATAAATCACTGAGCTGTGCTAGTTGCGTCCAACACTAGACCTCATCTTCCATGAGATTTCTGACTGCCCCTCTCAGGAAACGTAAACTTTAGATGAGAAAGGGTAGCATAATTCAGTTGTCCGACGTCATGCCGAAACATGGGTCGTTTTTCACTAAATAAAAACGGCCAAAATTGCTTGTTGCCCGATGTGGTCCTATTATGTCCATCCTAATCTTCAACATACAAGACCATTCTTGTAACGATAAGATCTTATATTTTTTCATGAATGCTTTATCTGAGCTTGCGTCTGTTGGTTCCTAGCTGCTTGGGTCAGATAAATGGAATATGTGTCTCCCCTTTGCTGATGGCAGGTCTTGATATGAAATGTTCCATGTCAATTCTTGAGGTGAAGAAGTTGGAGCGGTGGTCGAACTTTGTCTTACTACTTATATCTTTTTGATTTTCCTATGCTTATGCTATCCCGTCTCGTGTCCTTCGTCATTGTCTTATTTCTCGTAGCTGACTAATTTGGTCACTTTTCACTTCTCTTTCGGAGTTGTTTTCATATATTTTGCTAGTTTCTCTGACATTTTTTGCTTATTTATATAGCATATACGCAATAATAGTGAAAAGAGCGGTTCGAAGCGCTTGTTACAACGGCGTGATAGATGCGGGTTAAGGTTGGAGGTGTGGGAGTCAAGGAAAAAGGCAGGTAGCAGCGGGGGCGATGGAGTTTTTTGAATGGGTTTCGAGGGAAAGTGTCTGACGAAGATAGAGGAGCTGGAGGCAGGAAAAGAAGGCAAAAGGAAATGGAAAGAAAGAATGAGAGAAATTACTCTGTGCGACGAGGAGGGAAAGTATGCGTTGTAGAAACCAACAAGAAAAGAAACGTACGTCGTGACACCACGTCAACACTGTCTTCATTATTCAGGATCCTCAACTCTACTGACCGCACTTCCTGCTTCTCTCAAATTCTCCACTGCAGTCCTACAAATATGTTGTCTAATTTGGCGGGTCCAAGAACTTTTCTTTCGCGTCGGACACTTCCTGGCAACTCGGACGGCTGTCGGGTTTGAGTCTTACTTGGCCTGAGAGGAAAGAAAAAAGAAAGCTCCGACTCGGATGTCCTGGAGCTAATGATAGGTTCAAGCATGATGACGAGAAAGATTGGTACTAGGAACAAATGAGACGGAAGAATAATATCCTCAGTACCATCAACTGTCAAGACGTCCAAGAATAAAAACCAAGGAAGGATGGAAAATGCGACTTACGTATCCGAGTCCCCACCACTGACCAACATCCTTCGTTCCCTGTATTAGGACCTGTCAGCTTTAAAAATCCCCACGCGTTTCGAACTCGAAGACGTTGTTCCTGAGTCGGCAGACTTCTGTAGGTGAGATGAGTGAAGTGTTGATTCGGACGGGAGATCAGTTGCGTCCGTGAATTTATGTTGATATTTGCGAAGCGGGTATATCAGGAACGGGAAGGCGAGCAACGGGATTCTACGCAGATAGCTGGGCCCAGGACAGACAAAAGACGGAGAGAAGCAGACATGGTTGTCGAAGAGAAACGAGACGCGTTGATGACGTCACATTTAGCCGCATCGACGTTGACTCGTCTGTTTCGCACGGTCTTGCTTTGACGACGAAAAAGTGTAGGGATACGACTCGTAAGCTTACTTGGAGTTCCCATTTGTCTTCTCTACTCATCCGTTCCCATGTCCTTGCCTCTCTCCAGAGCTCAATAACCCGGCGCAGATGTATAACGTTAATCGCACAACTCAACCGTGCACATGGGTCAGAAAGTGGTAAAAGAGAAGTAGTGGGACTCTCAAAAGACGTTTCTGAACATCTGGGTAGAGGCAAACGGAGGTATACGTAAATCTTGTGGTTGATCTTTAGGAAATCTGACTTCTACGTGAAACTTTGGGCCGCAGCTTAAGATAACAGAAGCACACGACCGGTATTTGAAAAGGAGTGAAGCTGAATTGGCGGGCCTAGGAACGAAGAAACAAGAGTACAGATATGATGATATTGACAGGTCAACAGATTGGAGGTGAGAGACTTGCCTTGTCATGAGGAGGAGGAATAAAACGGGAAAGAACATGAATAGATGTAACTCACATGTCCCCGACATTGATTAGCATTCCCCTGTAAACGTGCTACGTTCACAGCACTTCACTTCACGGTCACATGACACTTACTTACTTACCTACTTATATACTGACACGCGTTAGTCATACGCATTCCTTCTTCTTTCTCTTCTTCTCTCTTCACTCGCTCGTCTACGACTCGCTAGCGTACGCTTCCTGTATCTCGCCTTTCACATCTTGCCCAATAGGACGCGATATAGCTTCTGGTTCCTTGCGTGTTCAGTGTCACGCCACATACGGCGTGTTTACACTTTTTTTGAAGCTTTTATTGTGTGCGCCGTGAGGCCACACTCGTGTCGCCGTTGGCCAATAGTGAGTATCTCATCACCCGCTGTTCTCCTTTTGCACTATATTAGTGTACATTCCTCGTCTCCGCCTTTTGCGTTTTCCCGCCCTTTTCTTTTCTTCTCCAAATCGTGTCCTACCTCTCGTGTCGGCTCTTCTGTTCCTCGTGTGTGGGTTTTTACACGCATATATTCACTTGTCTTCGAATATCGAGCATTTAGTCCGATATTTTTTCCGATATACACGCATATACCCACCCCCACCGACCTACCCAAGTTATAATTGCGCATATAGTCGCCTTTTTGTTTCCTTCTTTTCTCGTTGGATTCCTTCCTGCTTCTTTCTCCGTTATTTTCCCGCTTCCCTTCTCCTTTCACTGTTCCTCTCGGTCGTGATTAATCGTCTACTTGGTTTCACTTGGTTCACCTGTTTCCTTTTACTCATTTGGTTCACTTGTTTCTTTTCTTAACCAACCTGTCCCCTCGTGTTCATTCGGTGCATTAAATTGGTTACCCGTTCCCTTGATATTCAACCTGTCCACTTGTATTCATTTGGTTCTTCAATTCACCTTGATATATAACCTGTCCGCTTGTATTCATTCGCTTCTTTAATTCGTTCGCTGGCTTTTGATTTCACCTGTCACTTGTTGTTCCTGCTCTAATATGTCACTAGTTTCTCTCTCCCGCGACCAACGCGGCCGTTTCACTCGCACCGCTTCTGCAGAACCCTCGCAAGACCCCGTTCCCTCCGTTCTCTCTCCTGTTCCCTCGCAGTCTTCGACCGTTACTCCCAGTGGTACTCCTGCCCCTATTGAGCCTGCCGCTGATCCTCAATCGCTCGACGTTCCTGGTTCTTCCCATTCCGGTCCTCAAGTTGGTCCTAGCTCCTCCCAAGCAGTTTCTCAAGTTCCCCAACTTGTTCCTCCTCGTTCTCCATCTCCATCTTCGGGCTCTTCTTCGTGTTCTTCTTCTTCTTCAAGTGACGACTGTACTCTTCCCTGCCACACTATGTCTTCCACTACTCCGAGCTGGATTAACCCTGGAATTAACAAACCCCCTGTCGTGAACGCTCGCATTCTCAAACCTCACGAGTACGTCCACGTTCGGGCCTGCCTCAACCGTCATTTGAACCATAAAGATATTTCGGATCCCTACTCGGAGAAGGCTCGTAATTTAACCATGACTTGCTTCCAGTCGGAAGGAAGCATGAACTTCTTTGACACTAACGCGGAGAAGTTTCTCAAATTGTCTTCCACTGCGTTCGACGATGTTATCAAAGCTCATATCCTTGGGTCTGATTGGGTTGAAATCGTGACCGATACCATGGATTCCACCCGTTTGGACGATGTGGATGAACGGTCCTTCGACAACTTCTATAACACGATCTCCTCTTTGAATCGACTTCTGAAGAACAGCCCCGGTCATCGTACAGAAGATAGTCTCAAGGTCCTTTTGCAGCAAAACATTTCCGAGGACTTTGCCCACTTCTTGCACGAGAAAAAGGTTCTCAAGTCGCTCTCCTTTACTGATTGGGTTGACAAGGCCACTGCACTTGATGCAGATTTTCGCCGTTTCGAACGTCCCAAGCTTGATCGAATCGCCTTGCTCGAATCTAAGTTGGTCGAGGCCTCGAAGAGATCCGGCGCCTCATCTCATTACGACAATGGCCAGGCTCGACAACGTCCCTTCACTCCTATTGAAAACACTTCGTCTCGTCCCGCTTCGTCTACCTCGTACCGTTCCTCTAACAACTCGTCTCGTAATACACAGAACAGTAACGCATTCGGCGTTCCAAGCATGGCCAAGGTGAAAGAGGACCAGAAACAGTTCGATATATATATGAAAGGTGAAATCTGTCGAAAGTGCCGTAACTGGATGGCGGGTCACTTCGCAGCGGAATGCAGCGGTGACAAGCCCGTTCTCTCCGTTCCCTACCGTCCTCTCACTCTTGATGATCTAAAGTTCGTTCAGAATTTCTTTTCGAAGTACTCGAAGCCGTTGACCATGGATGCCGTTTTGGCACGCAAATCGACTCCGGTTGCTGCTGTCTCCTCTGTTACTGCTGAGTCTCCTGTTAGGGATGTTGATTCGTTTCTATCCAATAACGCCACGTCCTCCGTTGCTGCCCTGATGGGTGGTTTGCCAGTAGCTCATGTCCGTAGTGGTGCCGAGGTATATTCTAACTCTGCCCCTCCTTCTCCTCCGCGTCGCCGTTCTTCTAAATACAACTTGGATTACCACCGTGACCCTTCCCCCATTCGTAAACGTGGTTCGCCTAGCCGTGCTCGTCCTTCGTACATGTACTCCTCGTCGGACAACGGTTCCCCTAGCCCTCCAAATAGGTCTCGAAAGGCTTCGCCTCCCCCCAATGCGTCTCCAGTTGCCGCTGTCATCGAAGATGTGGATGATGATTACTATCCTGATGACGATCTCCCAGGCATCCAGGACCGCGATGCTGTTACTCCCCCAATGGAAGATCGCCCTCGTTTGGATGTGAGAAACACTGTGAGTTCCTTGTGCCCTGCAGACCCTCCCCCTCTCCGTGTCCCACATATGTTCTTCCCTGCTCTTTTGGATGGTCCCGCGGTTGATGATCCCTTACATTGTAATTTACTTGTGGATAATGGCTCACACCTGGTTCTCATTAGAGATGAATTGGTCTCCAAGCTCGGCCTCAAACGATATCGTCTATTCAAGCCCGAGGTCATTTCTGTTGCAACGTCTTCTTCCCCTTCGAATAATACAACCGTTCTGACGGAATATGTTAAGCTTCGTTTTGATCACACTTCCCGTTTCTGGAGCTCACGGACTGTTCACGCAATTATCGCTCCCTCGCTCTGTTCTCCTGTTATTTTGGGTCTGCCATGGCTCGTTCATAATCATCTGGTCGCCGATTTTGCATCTGGCACCCTGGTATGTAAAGACTCGGACGTTAATGTTCTTGATCCTGTTCCTCCCGCTGTTTCTTCTACTTCTGCCTCCAAATTGTCTCGTTCTCCCAAGCAGAAACGTATGGACTTTTGTAAATCGTTGTTATCCGTTATTGTTGAATTAAAAGAGTTTCATAAACGTAACCCTCGTCTGCGTCGCTCTGATTATGTGGCGCCCGTGAATGTCGCTGCTGCCGTTGCGGCGCGCATTAAGAATCTTGAAGTTCTAACTGATTATGAACGACGTTCGAAAGCACTAAAAGAAAAGTACTCTGCAGTTTTTGGTTCCATTCCTCATGTCGATTCTCTGCCTAGTGACATTACTTGTTCGATAAAACTAAAGAACTCCTTAAAGACGATTGCGGCTCGGACTTATTCATCTCCTAGAAAATATAAAGAGGCTTGGTCTATTTTGATTCAGAAACACATCGACGCTGGACGTATCCGTCCCTCTTCCTCTTTGGTAACCTCTCCATGTTTTTTGATTCCGAAAGCGGATCCAACTGCTCTTCCCCGCTGGGTTAACGACTACAGGGTATTAAATGCAAATACTGTGCCAGATCGACACCCCTTGCCCCGCATTGAAGATATCTTGACCGATTGTGCTAAGGGCAAAATCTGGGGCAAAATGGATATGACGGATTCCTTTTTTCAAACGAAAATGGATGAGTCTTCTATTCCTTTTACTGCTGTTAATACTCCATTGGGACTGTACGAATGGGTGGTCATGCCGATGGGCATTCGCAACGCCCCTGCAATTCATCAGAGAAGAATTTCTAATGCTCTCAGGAAGTACATTGGGGTTTTTTGTCACGTATACCTCGATGATATTGTCATTTGGTCGGAAAATGCGGATGAACATGAGAAACATGTCGATCTCATTTTAGCGGCACTTAAGGAGAACAGTCTATATTGCAACCCAAAGAAGTGCGAATTTTTTCAGTTACAGATTGATTTTCTGGGTCACCGCATCTCCGCCCGTGGTATTGAGGCTCAACCGCGGAAATGTGATACTATATTAAATTTTCCTCGTCCGACTTCTGCCTCTCAGGTCCGCCGGTTCCTGGGAATGGTTCGGTTCATTGGTTGTTATGTTGAGGACCTGGCGGATCACACCAGAATCCTTAATCCACTAACGCGCAAAGAATGCAATCGTGATTTTCCAGAGTGGACTTCAGACCACGAGAAAGCCTTCATTAGGATTAAGGAGGGTGTGGTACATAGAGCTGCTTTAACTTTCATTGATCACTCAAACCCTGGTGACAATAAGATCTTTGTCACTTGTGATGCTAGCGACTGGCGTACTGGTGCCATTTTATCTTGGGGACCAGATCTAAAGTCTGCCAGGCCTGTGGCTTTCGACTCCCAACAGTTATCTGGCCCAGAACTTAATTACCCTGTGCATGAGAAAGAGCTTCTTGCGATAGTACGTGCCTTAAAGCGTTGGCGTGCTGATTGCATCGGAATGCCAGTGTACGTACTTACGGACCATCGTACCTTGGAGAATTTCTTGTCCCAAAAAGAGCTAAGCCGCCGTCAAATGAGGTGGCAGGAGTTTCTGAGCCAGTACGAACTGATTATTTCTTACTTACCTGGCGATGCAAACACTGGAGCCGACTGTCTCTCTAGAATTCCACCCAATTCTCTCCCTGGTGAATCCCCTGTGGATCCTGTTTCTCCTCTTAAGTCCGATGCTTGGCAACTTCCTTCTACTGTTGCCAGTGTTTCCACTATCAAGGCCGACGATGACTTCGCCGCAAAAATAAAGGAAGGATACCAATCCGATGAATTTGTTCAAAAACTCTGCTCTAATGTCTCTCCTGTTCCCGGATGTGAACTTCGAAATGGTTTTTGGTATGTCGACGGTCAATTGGTGATTCCTCGTTTCGGTAACCTTCGTGAGACCCTCTTTCGCTTGGCCCACGACTGCACCGGCCATTTTGGCGGTGACAAGTCATATGAATACCTTCGGGATTCTTACTATTGGCCTAACATGCGCCGAGACCTACTCAAATCATATGTCCCTGGATGTCCTGATTGTCAACGCAATAAATCCTCCACTGCCAAGAATCCAAAAGGCCCCTTACATCCACTGCCTGTGCCGGCCGGCCGGCTGCAAAGCGTTGCACTTGATTTCATTGGTCCTCTCCCGGAGGATAGTGGCTTTAACTGTATTCTTTCAATGACAGATCGGATGGATGCCGACGTAAGAATTGTACCTACCCGGACTGACATCACAGCCGACGAATGCGCTCTTCTTTTCTTCCGGGAGTGGTACTGTGAAAATGGTCTCCCTTGTGAGTTAGTATGTGACCGGGACAAATTGTTTGTCTCGCGTTTTTGGCATGCCTTTCTTAAGCTTACTGGTGTTAAACTGAAAATGTCCTCGGCATATCATCCGGAGACCGACGGTGCGTCTGAACGCTCAAACAAGACAATTAACCAATGCCTCCGTTACTATGTCAGTAGAAACCAGTCCGGATGGGTTGCCGCACTGCCGAAAGTGCGTTTTGATATCATGAATTCTTGGAACGCGAGTACGGGGATGTCGATGTTCCAGCTCAAGACTGGTCGCTCCCCTCGAATTCTCCCGCCGATTGATGGGGTGTACACCCTACCTGAAGAAATAGATGCTGCTAAGTTGATAAAAAAGTTCGAGATCATTGAGGCTGATGCTAGAGATTGTCTATTGAGGGCCAAAGTCCAGCAATCCTTTTTCGCAAATAAGTATCGTGGATCGCCGGATAAATTCAGTATCGGGGATTGGGTAATGCTGTCTACAATTCATCGACGACGGCAATACAAATCTTCAGATTCTTCAAGGGTGGCCAAATTCTTTCCCAGGTTCGACGGTCCTTACGAGGTCATCGCCGCACACCCAGAGACGGATTCTTACACTTTGGAAATTCCAAATCAGCCTGGGATTTTTCCCACCTTCTATGTTTCCGAGCTTAAGCGGTTCAACCATAACGACGATATCCTCTTCCCCGGGCGTCAACTCGAGAGACCTGGCCCTATTATTGTGGATGGCCACGAGGAGTTCACTATTGATAAGATAATCGACGCTCGGAAACGGGGTCGCGGTTGGCAGTTTCTTATTAGGTGGTCGGGTTATGGTCCTGAAGAGGACCGTTGGCTCTCTTATAGCGCTATTCGAGACTGTACTGCACTGGATGACTGGTTGAGGAGTGGTGGAAATGGCCCTGCTTCTTAATTCTTAGTTCCTTTCTCAATTTTCTTTTTTTTCGATCTTCGTTTATATTTTCTTTTACCGCTAGTAGAGTAGGTTTTGCTTCAGGATGGGTGGGAGTGTAAACGTGCTACGTTCACAGCACTTCACTTCACGGTCACATGACACTTACTTACTTACCTACTTATATACTGACACGCGTTAGTCATACGCAT
>ML179503.1:0-60357 GCA_004369135.1 Dendrothele bispora CBS 962.96
TAAATTATGTTTACATTGACAACAAATAAATCGATAAATGTACAGTAAAACTTTCACAGGTTGTTGGGATCAAACGTCTCCCCACAGTTAATCTCTTTCGAATCGTACTCAACGTCGTCAGTCGGCTGAGATGATACTAAGTCATTCTGATACCAGACGTAGTGGTAATCATTAGCCCCAGGGTCACCAGAAGGATCTCCGTAATTGATCCTGATCCTTCCCTGGCTCTCCTTGTGGTTCACACCAGCTACAACAGCCTTTTGCTTGCCATTTAGAATTGTCAATGTAATGAGCTGACGTTCTGTCTTAGATTCAGCCTCACTCCATCCACCTTCTCCACCAATCTTAATGCCAAACAGGTTGATTTCAGCACTGTTCGTATGTTCCCACGTCTCTGTGGTTGTGCGTTCACCTCCGACGGTTGTGCTGAGGTCAGGAGCGTCGGGGTCATCGCAGTTACCTACGGGGTCACCTAGAATGAACCATCGACGTCTGTCAGGTAGGTCACTCTAGTGTTAGATCAGTCAGTAAGTCGAGTCAAAAAGGTACTGAAGCTGTAAAGACTTACTTGTTTCTCGAAGGTGCATGCATCAGCATCGCCGGTGGGCCGACCGGGACAATGGTCCAAGTTAGCAGGATCTGGACGATCGACATTCTTGCGTGCCTCAAGGTGAGTGGCTGGAGACGCAGAGACTGCAGGAGTAGCAGCGATGAGAATGGCAATAGAAGCGCAACGCATGTCGGGAATCAAGCGATATAGAGATTTGTGGAACAGATGATGTCTCGAGCTCGAAGCTGGTTTGGTGATGGACAGAAGTGCAAAAGGTCAGTTTATATACCTTTTTCCGAGCTCTCAACTTCAAGTCCACTAACTCTTCTGGCGATATTTTCTGAATGACATCCAGAAGTGGGATTCGTAGTCCCTCAAACGCAATGATTCTCAATTGTTGATAAGCATCGGCTGTCGAAGTGGTGTACCCAAGCAATAGTGGAACACTTGAGAAGAGTAAGCATACACAGGCGATACAACGTTGTAAGCTTTCAGCCGATTATCACTGTCCGATGGTTTATCAATCACCGATATAGAGACCATGTACTCCAGCATTATGAATCTATTGATTGCATCACAATAGCTTTATATTTTGGATACACACCTCACTGCATATTTCGTCGTGCTGCCAGCCTGAATACAGGAAAATTGTTTTGGTTATCTATTGACTTCAAAGACAAGTATTATCAATGATTTCAATTTACTCGAAAAGTATCTTTCTAGTAAGTAATCAAACAAATGAATTTGATCCACCCAAAACCCTAGGTGATGCAGCACTCCATCTAAGTCCGTAAACTCTTGGCATTCTATAGGGACATCAACACCCCGAAACTCGTTCAGGAGCCCGATAGTGTCATTCTTTAGTGGAAGACTTCGAAGCGAATATCCAATGATCCGGGATGGAGTCAAGGTTGTTTATTCACGAAGATCTGAATAATTGCCATCAACCAAATCTGTAAGTTCAGCTCAATTCAAAACATTCGCTTAATTGCCAGTTTTTTGACCCATTTCCATCGTTTGGACTTACTAGATTCATATGGATCAGCGAGGCGCTGTTATTGGAGTAGTGACAGTTCAATTTCTCTCCACATCCACAAACCGAGCTTGAGCTCGAAGCTCAAAGCTCTGGAGGCTTGGCGACTTGGCTACCTTCCGACACAGACTTCGCTCGAAATTCGGGTCCTGTTTCCCGCAGCCATCGACTTACCGCTCCATCGAATGTTTCTAGACAAAGTTATGAGATCATACCATGTTCATACTGAAAGATTGTTGTTACTCACCATCTTAGACCATTGCTTTCGCATTCAGTTGACCGACGAAAGGATAAGTATTTAAGTAAAGCGGCTCATCGAATGCAGTCTTCATCGAACAAACTTGTTCACAACCCCCTTCCAGTCTTTCTCAGTCTCTCAAACCAAAACGCGATGCAACTCTCTTCGTTTTTCACTATCCTCGCCCTTGCCCTCGCTGTTTCTGCTGCTCCCCGAACCCAGGAGAAGCGAAAGAACGTTGATCGCCCCAATCCTGCCAACCTTGAACATTGTCCAGGAGAATCGACAGGCGACGTTGACGCTTGCACATTCGAATCACAGTCCCAGGGCCCTGACACGCGTCTTAAGCATATAGTCGGAGACCCTGTCGATAACTGCAAAGGTAGCACAGACGACATCAAAACGACTGTTGGGGGTGATACTACAGTCTCTTAAACGTGGAAGTACGGAATCAGTGAAGGATTCTCTGCTGATGGTGGAGAGGAGTTGCCTATTGGTGTCTCGTTCGAGAATTCAGACACTTGGAGTAATACAGATGCGAAGACGTTCAGGCAGAACATTGATATGATCATTCAACCTGGAAAGAAGGTAAGTAGACTTGCGTGTCTACTTATTCGACTGGTTTTTTTTGCGTTGGTTACTGAGTTGATTTCTCTTTTTTGAAACGATTAGGGTGCTGTCGTTGCCAAAGTTTTGCATCATACATTCTTCGGTCGTGTTCGTATCAACTACGGTGACCCATCTGGCGAGCCTGGCGCCAATGACTACCACTACGTCTGGTATAACAACGGGGTGGGAAGTGTTCAGCCTACGAACGATGTTATATATGATCAGAAGATCGTAAACTGTGATGAAGACATCTAATTTGATCTTCCCTACTTGACACTGTCATTCATCTCAATATTATGTATTAATTAATGCTAAGTTACTTTATCAAATATTTCTGGAGTGATTCCCTGGGACCCGAGTCTATTTACCGGGAAAAGTCCCAGACTCTCGAAAATTTTCTAAGTAAGTTGGTCGATTTGGGGATCCGGGCTCAGTCGGTATTGCTTAGGATCCTATGCTGTTTGAAAGGGGCCAAAAATAAATTCCGCTCTTTCAACTCATTTTTGACATTTTCCGACATTCTGACCAGTTCCTCCGACATCTCAAGCGTGACTGTGACAAGGTGCAATTTTCGACACTTCGAATTTCTGATTCCGACTTCGACATTTGTTTTCCGACATTCCACTTAATTTTCCGACACTTCAAATTTTTGATTCTGACTTCAACATTTATTTACCGACATTCCACTTCATTTTTCAACACTTCAAATTTCTGATTCCGACTTCAACATTTCTTTCCAACATTCCACATTTATTTTTCGACACTTCAAATGTCTGATTTTGACTTCACTTTTCTCTTCAACACTTCAATACTTACATATTCCAATACTTCATTTTCGTGTCGACATTTCAACATTACAATTTCGACATTCTGTGTATGTAATTTTTCACATAAAGGGGCTTTTATTGCTCAGAATATTACTAGAAAAGGTAATCCAGCAATCAGCAACCTACCATATTTAGTAGTTTCTCATATGACAATCCTGGTAAAACAAATCTACAGTCAGAAGTAGATACTGAGGTGAAGTCAGACATGTAATGTTGAAATGTTTACAAAAAAGTGAAGTATTGGAATATGTAAGTTGTAAAGTGTTGAAGAAAAAAGTGAAGTTGAAATCAAAGATTTGAAGTGTCGAAAAATAAAAGTGGAGTGTCGGAAAGAAATGTTGAAGTCGAAATCAAAAATTTGAAGTGTCGAAAATAAAAGTAGAATGTCGGAAAACAAATGGTGAAGTCGGAATCAAAAACTTGAAGTGTCGGAAAATGAAGTGGAATGTCGGAAAACAAATGTCGAAGTCGGAATCAGAAATTTGAAGTGTCGAAAATTGCACCTTGTCACAGTCACGCTTGAGATGTCGGAGGAACTGGTCAGAATGTCGGAAAATGTCAAAAATGTATGCCACGGGATCCGAAGCAAAATTAAACCGCGTAAACTTGCCGTTATTTTCAGTTGCCGCGAACTTATTATGTCATTTCTTGTGCTGGCAGAACTCTTTCGGCGTGACGTGTGACAAGACGAAAATTGCGAACTTTGTTCCACCTCCGCAAACTCAATGTTCAACGGCAAACCTCTTGAGACCATCTTTCAAATTTATAATTTATGATTTATTCCATATTACATAGATACTTCTGACTCAAACACAATGTAAAAATTCTAATGATATATTTCATTTATGTGAATATATGATCATAAGCACCAAGTGCTTGAACACAATTCACAAAAATATGATCTACACAATACACATTATCATTGAACTGACCCACACATGAATTTGCGAAAATTTACACCATGTCATCATTGTTGTGGGCATCAGTTTACTGCCATACTAAACAACACATGCTTAAATCTTGCTAAGCACTACTTGCCACCACATGTGTTCTTGATGATGACATGTTATGAAATTGGTATAGAGGTAATTGGATTGTAATGTGTATTGTGTAGGGAATGTCTTGTCAATTGTGCTCAAGCACTCGATGTTTGTAATCATATATTCACATAAATGGAATATACCGTTAGGATTTTTACATTGTGTTTGAGTCAGAAATATCTATGTAATATGGAATGAAATAAATTTCATAGACGGTCTCAAGAGGTTTGTTGTTGAACACTGAGTTTGCGGAGGTGGAACGAAGTTCGCGATTTTTGTCTTGTCACATGTCACGCCAAAAGAGTTCTGCCAGCACAGGTGGCCAAAAAATGATGACCCCCCGTGACCCGATCTAAAATTCAAAAACTGAATTAGATCGGGTCACGGGGGGGTCATCATTTTTGGCCGCCACTGGTAGGTTCAAGGGTATCGCCATCTCACACGGTCCGACGGCGCTTGAGCTTCAGTCATGATATTTGATCCCGTACATATAACACAGAGAGCTCTTTCAATGTCTCGAGTCGAGTTTGCAACAAAGAGCCCAGGGGCCAGAGTTGAAGTCGGAAAAGATGAACAGCGCTGAAAGCAACATCGAATTGGCGAAGAAGGTGGATGGACGGTGAAGTCAGGTGTACAAAAGAACGCCAACTCATTACACTGACAATTAAACGGCAGGCTTGCGTAAGTGGCTGTGCCAATAGCTCATGTCAACTCCATACTCGGACTCCAGCGTTGCATCTCTACCCAAACGCCGCACAGTGTCATTCGTCAAGTTGTCAACCCCCGAAATCTATTTCATATCAAAAGATTCCTCTCCTACCTACCTATTGCACTCGTAGCTTAGGCCATGGAATTACCGGTACGTGTTCATCCTATTGTTAATTTGTGTAAAATTGCAGACCTCCTTGATCTTTGTGTCATTCCTCGGAGAGGTAAACACATTGCCACAGGCCTAGGGACTTCAACACTCTAGTCTGGACATGACTCATAGTGTGTATTCAGATATCGATAACTTCTAGGAACAAAATCGAGGTTTCGTTCCTAGAAGATTTGCTTATGATTTGTGGAGAGGCCTTAAGCGCTAGTGTAATTCCGATATTGCTTAGACCAATTTGGTATGTTCACCATCTCTGGACCCTGAGATCTCTGTCGGAGCCTATACTGACAGCCATAGGGTTTTTTGTTACCTAGTCCGTCCTGGGACGGGTGCACATTGGTTCGGGATCACTAGCGCGTGATCATAAGCAAATTTTCTAGCGAACAAAGACTCGATTTTGTCCCTAAATTTCGCAGTCAGCTGTAAAGGATTAGATTCCACTCTGTTTTTTTGCATCCTCAAAGTTTTGCGTAGGACAAGGTTTTACGAAGCCGCTGTAACTACGGGACGAAGACATTTCATGGCTCAGCTTTAAGCCAGTTCAATTCACGGACCCCGCATAAAGCTTTCCCGTTAATAATTGCTGGTGATACTCACGTTTCGAGAATCTTCCTTTCATTCATGATATCTGAGGAAGAACAACGAATCGGCATTCTTTCCGGCTCTAGAGATCCAAGAACTGTTTCTGTAAACGAAGGATCGATCCTTATGCCGGGAGATAGAGTGGAATAAGTATCGTCGCCCTCAAGGACAAGGTCTGTTTTCGCTTCCCACGAACCTTATTCAGTACGTACATTTGGAGTCCTGGAACTCTGTGATCCTTTAGTCTGATGGACTGGGGTCGGGATCCCGCCCATCAACCCGACGCACAGCTGCCACTGTAGGGTTGACCAAAGGTTGTATAGACATATCTTGTCATTCCATATCCCTCCAGACAAGCCCAACAAGTGTAACTTTGTTAGAGAGTCCGATTTTTTCGTATTTATTTACTTCAATAGAAATAAGATAATTGCATAGTACCTAAGTCTACGTTACTCTGTACGTTCTGAAGTCGTACTCATTCAGACGCATTGTCGATTTCAATCACTGGTGGTATATACTTACATAGATGCAATAATTTGAAAATATGGCCGACGGTAAATGAATAATTAGGGAGCAAATGAAAATGGGACAGACCGGCAACCAGGAATAAGTACGCCAGCCCGCCACTCTTCAAAAGAGGAACCGAACCATAAAGTCAAGTTTCCAAACCTGAAAACTAGCCACGGTCCAGGCACTTAAAGAATCCTCAAAAACTCAAATTCAAAATTCCATGATCGGTCAACATTACGAGGACGACCGCCTCCATTTTTCCCGTATCTTTAATACCAAAGCATCGCGTCGGGTTGCGCCCATCCCGACATCAGTCTATGGACCAGTCCTCGAGCAGGATAGTCACAAGAAGGGGTCACGGCTTACAGAATGGGACCCCGAACTTGTTAAGCGAGTTCGATAGTCAAATTAAAAAGACCTTGGCCGGCAGTAGTGGAAGTTGCATCTCAGTAAGGGTTGAATATGAATATCGAACTTGAATGGCTCCACCTTCCATACAAAGTGGATTCAATTTCGAGAGTTTGAAAAAATTCTCAAGATTTCTCGTCGCAGATGGCGCTCTAATATATAAAGTTTGTTCTGAGATGACTTCCTATGACTTCCCGTATGGATTATTTGCACGATGGTGCGCACTTTATGGTGGACGGATTGTTAGCAAGCAAATTTTGAAAAATGGGAAATTTAAGATTTTGGTTTAGATGCTGCAAAAATCTTCGGCTAGCCGGAGATATCAGTGTTTCCGCTGATTGATTGCAAGTCGAGGCTCGACCTGTTGAAAGCCTCCCTGTCGAGCTACAAACGGAAGGTTGAAAGATACATCAGGACAAATACCATCTCCAAAAGGAGGTCGCTTCCGCGAAGATCTTCACACTCAACACTTGATCTACTTCCAACCTAAGTATGCTCTAAGATTGCTACAGTACACGATGTCCTCTTCAAAGTGCGTCATGACAGAAAAGCGTATGTTATCCATTGTCCAATGATTGCAAGTTCAAGAAACTTGTGTATGAAACGCTGACAGGTATATACTTTGTGTGATTTGTCTAGTAAAGTTGACCGCAATGGTGGCACTAGATGAGAAGCGTCGATAACTTGTATGTCAAACCTCTCAAAGAATTACAACGGACTATGGTCGTGCCCGCCATCGCGGATTGCCGTCAATACGTAAGAAAAAGCAGTGTTGACAGTGAAATCGAATCGTGATACTTATCAGTTCTGTCAGTACTGTTTTGTTGACGAATTCCGTGACATTTCCGTCCATAAGAACTTTGCTTCCAGCCGGGCCAAGCACACAAATGAGGTTAGTCACATTTTTAATGTTCCTGGTTTCTAAATTGAGGTCAAAGAGGCGGGCATTCATCGCGGGCGATCACACCGGAGGCAAGCCCATGAAAAGCCAGCTCTTTGGCTCCCTTACAAGAAGCCACTCTGAAAGAGGCAGTAAAAAGACCAGTGTCTCAAAGGAACTGAATTGTTCAAGCTCTACCCTTTCACTGCAGACCATCAGCTCCACGCTGGCTTCCCATGGGCCTACCTTCGGTCTGATCATTGGTTAGCGGTCAATCATGTTGTACTTCTATCAAACACAATGACAATAACCAGGTCTCTTTTGTGGTACAGAAAATGGTAATCCGTCATTCGGCTGCGGACCCTTCCATAAGTGACTTAGATTATGAGCCCGATCGTCAACCCTTAAGACACCACGTTGACTTCATGGAGCACAAGATCGTTGTTTAAAAGGTCTCCCATGTTCTCTCGTCACTGTTAGTATCCATTCCATCCGAGATATCATGGTTACTGCTGATCAGTCTGGACAAACAGTCTCCCCAAATCCAGAACTTTCTCCTCCAGCAGACTTTGTCGAAAACGACATCAATCGCATCAAGAGCAGGTTCAACGAATTGGAGGTACTCTTGAAACTGAGATTTTGGATCATCTGAAGCCTATTGACCAGTTGACACGTTCAGGTTACTGCAGTGGACGCTCGCTTGAAAGACGCTATGATCGATTTCTGTGACTCCTTTTTGAACTTGATCAGAGTCTCTCCTCGCTTCTGCGAAAGGATTAATGTTACTGGAGATTTATGGGACATTTTCGTGGAGAGCATTGTGGACATTGACAAGTAAGCTACCGTATCATACACTACTTGATCTTCTACTACTTATCAAGGCTTCCGAGTCATAGGGACCTATGCGAGTTCACAGCTACGCAATATAGGCTCCGGGACTACGTCAAAAAGGTAATTATTTTCCCTATCACTGAAACTTTGAAGCCAATCACTCCAATCTTGAAGGGGGAGGATGAATTTTTGCACTGGACATCGGCCGGACATTTCAACTCAGGTTCATCGCAACATCCGGGAACAAGATGGGCAACGAGCGGTGGACCCCCGATGCAGCCTCACTCAGTGTTTGAAATGTTCATGAAATCGGGACATGGAGTCTATGATTCTGCGATAGCTACCAGCACTCAAAACCACTTCAACTTTAACTACGAAGGCGCAGGCATCACCTACAACGTCAGAAATTCCCATGGCAGTGAACCAGAACGTGCAGACTAGCCCGTTGAGAGTACTCGTCAACACTGGAGACAAAACCAGAACAGCGCGAAAGGATTTTTTTTTCACTTCTTACGTCGCAATCATAGTGTTTTTGATATAGCGATTATTTTCGTTCAATAAAGTCTCTAGGATACGGTTTGTTTATTCGCCCGTTAAGAAAATTACGACAAATGATCTCTAGGAATTTACATAATAAGGCCTCGACCTAAACTGTCCCGATCCTTGGGAGTCGGAGCATTTGGTAAGTCACGTTGTCTGAAATTTTAAACTTTAATCTGTTAGCTTGAACTGTAATTTAAGCGACTACACAAGCGGCCGTTGAAAATTCCGCGTTCGAAAGAGGAAATATTTCTCCATCTGTTTCCACATTCGGGATCGAAATACCGACCCCAGATCTGTACAATCATAAACAAGAAAAGGGAGAGATGTTGCGCGGAAGGTGTTGTGTCGCGCCCTCGTTTCCCCATTGGACTTGCTTGCTTGCTTTATAAAAGGCTTTCTCACAGATTGTAATGAGTGGCACAGCATGGTCGTCATCGCACGGCAACCCGTTGCAGTCCGTACCCGTTCAATGTTCAATTTCTCTTGGGATTACAATCACACTCTGAATTGACTCACGGTACTTCTGTTCCATCGAGATGGGACGCCAGGTAAGAAAGATACACCACATTGTTGTTCGATCTCCTACTAACGACTCTTCTGTCAAGGTATCAGAAGTCCATACCCCACACATACTCTTACTATGTCAAATGCATGGTCAGTGGTGGGCCTGTGGTCTAACTCACTGGAATGACAACGCTTGATGTTGAATTTCATACTAACTCACAACTGAGTCGTACTAACCGACCACGTTTTCTATTAGATCAATCCCATTAAATACCCTTCTCTTCTTTAGGGTTCTCGTCGAAAAAGAAGGTACTACTGGGATCCTCAAAGGCGTGGGTCCTACGCTGCTTGGATCCTCCTTTCAGGGGATGGTCAAGTACAGTTTATACGAGGTTTTGAAAGATTGAATCTCGCTGGCCAGGAGATCTCAACCAAGTACCAAGGGGCAATATGGTTGGCAGCTTCGTCTTCTGCGGAAACCGCCGCGGACGTCGCACTTTGTCCTTTCGAAAGTGAAAATTCAAACGAGTCCGTCTGGGACTTTTCCCACAAGTTTTGGAGCGGCTTTGGCCCGACTCATGAGAGATCTAAAAATCGAAACGCGATATCCGTTCGGTTCATTAGTGCCTTTTTGGTCTCGTCAGGTAAGTTTACTCTTGTTTCATGTCCATATAGATTGCATTTCATCCGTATATCCGTGAGTTCTGGATTCCTCATACGATGGCCAAATTCTACATCTTCTTCGAGAGCATCGTACAATTGTTTTATACACATGACTTCACTGAGCCCAAGGATAACTATTCCAAACCGACACAGCTTGGAATCACGTTTGCATCCGGTTGTATTGCTGGCGTTGTGAGTGCTCTGGTGTCACATCCTGCTGATTCTCTCGTATTGCTTCAAGGGAGGGTTGAGAATGAAGGCAAGTCCATTGGGAAAACTGTGGAAGAAGTTTCTCTCGTATCGCTTCAAGGGAGGGTTGAGAATGAAGGCAAGTCCATTGGGAAAATTGTGGAAGAAGTTTCTCTCGTATCGCTTCAAGGGAGGGTTGAGAATGAAGGCAAGTCCATTGGGAAAACTGTGGAAGAATTTTCTCTCATATCGCTTCAAGGGAGGGTTGAGAATGAAGGCAAGTCCATTGGGAAAATTGTGGAAGAAGTTTCTCTCGTATCGCTTCAAGGGAGGGTTGAGAATGAAGGCAAGTCCATTGGGAAAACTGTGGAAGAAGTTTCTCTCGTATCGCTTCAAGGGAGGGTTGAGAATGAAGGCAAGTCCATTGGAAAAATTGTGGAAGAACTTGGTTTTACGAGGCTCATGACGAAAGGACTGGGTACAAGATTCATAATGTTTGGCACATTGACTGAATTTCAGTGATGGATATATGATACAATTGCTGGTACTTATAGGCATCACGGGCGGAAAGTAGATAAGTAATACCCCTAATACAGGACGATCCACTCTTCTCGTCTTGAATACAGAATCATACATTATATCTCATAGTTTGGACATCTCTTATGTACTCTAAAAATAAATCTCAACTCGCTCGATTAGAAACTTTCAAGCTCCTTTGCTCTGAGCCAGCGCGCTGTTTTTTTTTTTTTGATTCTTCAAAAGATGAGTTTTGGGAAGCTACTTGCCACAATTCATTACTACTCTGAAGAGCTTCGACGATTCAAGTGCCGGGCCGTGTGAGATGGCGATACTCTCGGACCTAATTTCTAAACTTCAAACTATGCATACCTTTTTTTACATTTTTCCTCTTTTTATGACTAGCTACGATCCAGCTCTTTCGCCTGACGCCGCAGATAGGCTCACTACGCGAGGATCCTAATGTGATTCTCTGACATTGCTTCGCGGAAGATACAGACCGTACATGGCCCGTTTTGTTCGCTACGCATGTGCTAGTAGCGTCAGTCAATGCTTAATGCTGGTCTTAAGGATTTGAAGCGCGATATTGTATGTAAGACATTTGAAGGTGGTTGCCTGGCGGAAACAGGGTGTACAGAGGACATGGGACGTTTTAGAGTGATGTTGTACCGAGGGAGAGGAGCTGAACATTTGAGGCAATGCAGCATGAGGGCGTTATCAGAGTGCATCTCTTTCAATAGTAAACGGATAATACACCTATAGGCAATGGTATGATGACACTCAGCCTGCTCCTGTGAGGTTCCAAAACGCCGATCAGACCACATATCCAGCTCAAATTCAGTCATCACGCGGTAAATAGGTTAGAAGCGCATATTATTGCAAAATCATAGAGATAGAATAAGGGTTGGAATCGCGATTCTGCAACCACAGTAAAATGAGAAACAGCGCGGAATAGAGTGGGTCAGACACTTGTGGATAACGACAAACAAGAAGTTAGACTGGGGTTCAGGTAAAGCTATATGTAATTGCGAGCGCAGCGAGCAATGAAAATATACTAAAACCCTGGACATAGAAGCATTAGAAGCGCTACGATGACTAATACTGATAGTTCTGGGCTTGAACGTTCAAGACCAGCACTATCAGTGATACTAGTAGTACTGGTATCAGTGCTAGTCGTCGTAGCGCTTGAACCACTATGCGTAGACGAATTGTCACCTTTCCCGTTTAATCGAGCGTTGACGAAATCAATATGGTTCTGACTTTTGTCATTAACAGACAAGAGTTGGATGTGAGCTACGATGACTAATACTGATAGTTCTGGGCTTGAACGTTCAAGACCAGCACTATCAGTGATACTAGTAGTACTGGTATCAGTGCTAGTCGTCGTAGCGCTTGAACCACTATGCGTAGACGAATCGTCACCTTTCCCGTTTAATCGAGCGTTGACGAAATCAATATGGTTCTGACTTTTGTCATTAACAGACAAGAGTTGGATGTACGGATCTGCAACGTTGTCCGCCGACCCGTCGACGAAATCACCAAAGTTGAATAGGATGTAGGTGTTTCGCACTGGAAAGAAAAATCCTCCGTATCAGACACGAATGAATTATCTCTTCTGGAATTTGATAGAGAAAACTCACGGAATCCCATGCCCAGAATCATATCCAACGTCCCGAAATCCGGGTTGCCCTCGATGTTTGCATCAATCTGCTGGAACTAATGATATTTTTTTTCACTCACACATCAGAACAAAGATCAAAACACAAAAAAAAGGGGGCTGTTCGACTCACGAAGCTGATACAAATCTCCTCGCCGGAACTATCCTTCTCTCCCACATCCACACTCAGATCCAAAGGTGAAATCGGGAACTCTTGCCCAGCAAACACAAATGATACATTGACCTCGTAATCACAAGGAATACGCCACACATTCTCCAAACCTTCCAAGTCTGGAGTGATCGTTGCTGCATCACTGAAGAACTGAGCTCCAGGAATTTGTCCATAAATCTTATCGACGATAGAACCAGGCAACTGCGGTATCGAGAACCCAGAATCAAACATAACGTGAAGCTGATCGGGTGTTCCTGCGGTAGGATTCCTTATATTGGTCTGTGTTTGGATTTTTTGGCCATCGGGTCCAATGATACCATCTGCATCTAGGAGGGTCAACCAGTGTTGAACGAGCGGACCGAATTGATCAGTGAGAGCGGGAAGTTTAGGTGCGTTCAGAATAGCTTCAAGCCCTGAGGTGACTGTCCCGATAGTGAGTTGAGCAGGGTATTTTTCTACGGAAGTATGCTGCTCAAATTGTACAAAAATTATTCCCCCGCACAATTCCATTTTTTCCCGCACCTGAGAGTTAATCCCCGCACACTGGGGTCTAGCTCCCGCACACTTTTCACAACTTCCACAAGCTCTCCCAGTCTTGTTAGCCTATGCTTATAAGCTTACAATAGTCTAGAGATATGCTATTCCTTTCGATTTCGCAGCCACAGACATTGGACATTGTCACGAAATGTGACAAAAAAGTGACAAAAAAATGAGAGGTCACTCATGTCACAGCTCAGAGTTATTAGACATGTCACATAAGTCACATCCCGTGCCATAGATAAGGACGTGTCAGATCATGTGACCTGACCAAACCATGGTCAACAGAACACGCGCATCGGTCAACAACCTCCTTCCGCTCTTACCATCACCATGCCTGCTTTCTCGTTAATCTCTCTCAGCAAAACATTCTCTTTCTCTCTCTCGGAAAAACCATACTAGTGCACGCCAAGGCCTTGATACGAGGGAACTGTTATTGATATGAAGATGTGGCTCTTGAGGTCGTTGGGATTGATGTGGCTTAGATTGGTGCGTCTGCTATTCTCATTGATACCTGTAGCTCTCAACTAATTTTTTCAAATGTATATTCTTACTAGATGTGCAATACCCAAGCTTCCATGGACTATTGTAGGTCATGGTTGATTTTCTGACCATCCGAGATCTCTTAAAATAAATACTACCACGTAGCACACTAGATTTTATGTATCTATTTTTGTTGTAAATGTAATGAATGCAAGATGTACTCAAAAATGTTCTTTTCGGTTACAGTGGGTACACCATATTTGAAGAAAGTGCAGGGAATTTGGAAATAGAGTGTAGGTGCAGATAAAACAGTGCATAGATGCGGGAAAACAGTGCGTAGGTGCGGGAAAAACAGTATGTACGTGTGGGAGAAACAGTGTAAGTGCGGGAAATAAAGACCATAGGTGCGGGAAACAGACAGTGTAGGTGCGGGGAATAATGGAGTTGTGCGGGGAACTTGAGTAATAATTTTTGTACAAAATGAACAGCATACGGAAGAACTTCCCTCTGCTGTGCCATTCCGTGACAACAAAAAAGTCAAAAAACTGGGAGTGTTCATATTTTGTTTGAAAATCTGGTCGAGAGGAGGGTCGCCGGAACTTGAATTGAGCAATGTCCGGATGCCAGATGCGCTGCTGGGTCCAAGTCCAAGAATGCCATCCGTGTCACCGAGGTCTTGAGTAGTCTCGGCTTTGACTGGAGAGAGGGGATCATCATCAGGTATTTAGAGCGAGGCTGAAAAAAAAAAAAGAAACGCGGACTTACGATATGCTTGATTCTGAATGGTGAATCCGTCGAATTCCAATCGAGCAGTGTTAATATTTCCAGTGGCATCGCCTTTAGCAAAGCTAATGCTCATAGTCCTTGGTTCCGGGAACATCGCCCGACACCCAGAGGTCAACACTAGGTGATTATCTAAGTCAAGTCCTTGACAATCATAAAACGGACCCACGACTCACCTCCCAGTGTCAATACTAACTTCAAAGTCCCTTCCTCCAAGAGTGACATTACAGGAATAACTGATATCCTGTTCATTTCTCAACGCAAGACTTCCATTACCGAACGTCCCAGATTCGTCCCTTTTGCGAAATAAAGAGTTTTTTCGTCTACCGATAAGGTCTAACTGCACTGCATTGACAGAAGAGAAAGAAAGGATTGCCACCGAAAGAATGAGTGACAAGGGAAAGGCGATCTTGGCGGCCATGGTTTAGGTATGGGACAGTCTGGCTCGAGCACCCGAGCAAGTGTGTAGTATATATAAGAAACGAACCCAGCAGATTGACACTCTATCACAATCTATCACTTATGTGGGGGATAGAAACCCATGTCTGTCGGCGTATTCGGACGAATGGATGGCCACACCGGGAAAAGGGTTGACAACGGGTGTCTCGAAAGTACTGGGCGCTCGGAGAGGCGGTGCTTTTGACCTTAAGTCGTTGTCGGTAATTGCGAATTTGTGGAAAGTAGGAGCTGTCGGGAATGATGGCCATCGGTGATATTGATTATTGTCATCAACGAGCATCCTAATGTGCTTCAGACCCTCCTCCGTCGCTAGGGGAGGGGCTTTGCCGCAAGCGCCGTTGCTTCGCTCCTCTGCTGCCTCCGCTTTGCGGAGGGAAATATACACTGTACACGGCCCGTTTTGCTCGTGACACATATGCTAGTAATGTCAGTTAATGCTTAATGCTAGTCTTAAGGTAGACTCAAGCCAGTCGTTTGCAAGAGTTGTGATGACAGTCGAGACTGTCATCAAAAGTTTGCAAGTGAGTGGTTCGAGTCTAGTCTTAAGGATTTGAAGTGTGATATTACATGTAAGACATCTTCAACGGGGTATGTACAGGTAACAGAATAAGATTTGCGGTTTGGGCACTTGAAGGTGGTTCGCCAAGCGACAGCTGGCGAAAGCACGGTGTACAGAGGATAAAGATTGTTTGTCCAGTTAGAGCGTCGTTATGCTGGGGGAGAGGAGTTACGAGGCCAACTGAAAGGAGGGATCGTCTTTCCGCGCAACAACTTGTTTTTGCCTTGGACGGTCATCGATGTGGTCTTATTTGTCAAGACTTTATTACCAATCCAGGTCGTCACTGGTGTGGTCCTGTTTGGATCAGAAGCACCTGGCCTGGTAACGCCTGACATCGAGTACTTACCGTTATTACAGCGATCTTGGAAAACCTCGTTCTGTGCAATTTTTGAGGATGCAAAAGCAAAAGCAAAACTTGTAAAAGGCAAGCGAACGCAACCAATGACAGATGCGTCATGGTTTTCGATAAGTATCCCCCAAAATTGCAGACCTTGGTCTTTGTGTCATTGAGTCACCTCGAAGAGGTAAACATACTGCCATAGGAACTTCAACACTCTAGTCTGGCCATGACTCATAGTATAATCTATTCATATAAAGTAAGAATGGACGAATACAGCTAACTGCGAAGCTCTAGGAACGAAATCGAGGTTTCGTTCCCTGAGGCTCTCCACAAATAATGATACGCAATTTTCTAGCGAACGAAAACTCGATTTTGTTTTGTTCCGAGAATTTCGCAGTTAGCTGTAAAGGATTAGATCAATTAGATTCCGCTATGCCAAAAACGCCCAAAGAACCATTATGTGAAATGTGCTCACATGCACTCGGGCGAGTCGTTGCTAAATTTATATACAACATTGAATATATTTACTGCTCTTGAAGAGTCTATATTCCTCCCCCCATTATGTACTCCTAATAGATTTCCCTCGCTCGTCTGGGTTGTGTAGTGTTGTGGTTTTTTGCCTCAGACCAGTCGCGATAGGATGTGAAAAACTCGGGCTTTCTCACGGTGTTGTCCGACTCAACCCTCCCAGGTTGATAATCCAAGCTGCACTGTGTTTAAGCCTGCACGGCGCACATTGATGCCATAAGTGTTGCCTGCAATCCGGCCGTATCCTGATTGAGTCCCTGTTGCCGGTTCCTCTTCCTCCTCTACTCTGTTCCAGCTATTAAGTAGACCTTTTTCGTTCCGCTCGTTTTATCCTTTTTGTTTACTTTTGGAGCGAGACCAAATAGATACAGATTTTGTTATTCGAGACGGCGTACGCATATACGAAGAGCATCATCTTCGCTCTATAGAGCTCTATATTAATATTTGGTCCCGCTCCAAAAGTAAACAAAAATCAGCGAGAAAAACGGAAAAAAGGAAATGATTTGAAAACAGCTGGGGTACTTGCTTGTGTTCGCTTGCAAGTTTACACCTCAACAGTTTGCGTAGGCGTAGAACAAGGTCTTCCGAAGTTGCTGTAACAAAGACATTTCATGGCTCGGATTTAAGCCACATGCAACTTCCCCGTCAATAATCGCTGGCAATACATACTTACGTTTCAAGTCTTCCTTGCAGTTCCGCTTTTTCATCCATGGTATTCCAAGAAAGAACAACGAATCGGCATTCTTTCCGGTTCTACTAGGGATCCAAGAACCATTTCTGTAAATGAAGAATCGATCGTCATGCCTGGAAATAGAGTGGAAGAGAGTTGAATATCGAACACGAGACAAGTCGCTTGGTACTTTCCATCTTCCATTCAGTGGCTTCTCGAACTTATCGCCACGCAGAAAGTCTTTCAATGAATCACATAAAGTTTGTTTCGGGATGACTTCCCGTATGGATTATTTGTACGATGTTCCTCACTTTATGTTGGACGGTAGCAAGCAAATTTTGAAAATGGGCAAAAATTCAAGATTTTGGTTTAGGGAGAGGAGGGGTAAGCAGGGGCCTACCTAAATCACAGATGCTGCGAAGAGCTTCGGCTAGCCGGAGATATCACTGGTTCCGCTGATGAATTGCAAGTCGAGGCTCGACCTATTTGTAGGTTATAGCTCGCTCGTCGAGCTACAAATGGAAGGTTTATAGAATACAGGGCAAATCCTATCTCCAAGGGGAAGGAGATCGTTCCCGCGAAGATCTTTACATTCCCAACACTTGATCCACTTCCAGCAGTACCTGAGTATGGCTCTCTAAGGTTGCTACAGCCCTCTTCGAAGTGCCTCCTGACACAAATGTATATCTGTTCCAACGATTACAAGTTCGAGAAACTCGTGGATTAAAAACTGACAGGTAATCTGCTTTGTGTGATTTGGCTAGTAAAGTTGACTGCAATGGTGGCACCAGATGAGAAGCAGAATAACGTCGATAACTTGAATGTCAAACCTCTCAAAGAATTCCAAGAAACTATGGTCGTGCCCGGCATCGCGAATTATCGTCAATCCGTAAGAAAAAGCAGTGTTTAAAGTGAAATTAAAGCGTGACATCACCTCCCGCTCTGTCAGTGCTGCTTTGTTGACAAATTCTCGTCCATAAAAACTTTGCTTCCAGCCGTGCCAAGCACACAAATGAGGTTAGTCACATTTTTGATGTTCTCGTTTTTAAATTGAGGTCAAAGAGGCGGGTATTCATCGTGGGCGATCATTGGTTAGCAGTCAATTATGTTGTACTTCTATCAAACACAATGACAATAAACAGGCCTCTTCTGTGGTAACCCGCAAATCAACTGCGGAGTCCGGACCCTTCCACAAGTGACTTAGATTATGGGCCGGGGCCCGATCGTCAACCCTGAAGACATGACGTTGACTTCATGGAACACAAGATTTTTAAAAGGTCTCCCATCTTCTCTAACCACTGTTATCCATTCCATCCGAGATATCATGGCTACTGGTGATCAGTCTGGGCAAAGAGTCTCCCCAAATCCAGAACTTTCTCCTCCAGCAGACTTTGTTGAAAACGACATCAATCGCATCAAGAGTAGGTTCACTGAATTGGAGGTACTTTTTAAACTGGGATCATCCGATGAAGCCTATTGACCAGTTAACATGTTCAGGTTACCGCAGTGGACGCTCGCTTGAAAGACGCTATGATCGATTTCTGTGACTCTTTTTTGAACTTGATCAGAGTCTCTCCTCGCTTCTGCGAGAGGATAAATGTTACTGGAGATTTATGGGACATTTTCATAGAGAGCATTGTGGACATTGACAAGTAAGCTACCTAGCATACTACTACTCGATCTTCCACTACTTATCGAGGCTTCATAGGGACATATGCGAGTTCACAGCTACGCAATGTAGGCTTCGGGACTATGTTAAAAAGGTAATTGTTTTCCCTATCATTGAAACTGAAGTGTTCAAGCCAATCACTCCAATCTTGAAGGGGGAGGATGAATTTTTGCCCCAGACATTGACCGGACGTTTCAACTCAGATTCATCGCAAGATCCGAGAACAAGATGGGCAATGAGCGGTAGATTCCCGATGCAGCCTCACTCAGTGTTTGAAATGTTCATGAAATCGGGACATGGAGTCTATGATTCTGCGATTGCTACCAACACTCAAAACCACTTCAACTTTAACTACGAAGGCGCAGGCATCACCTACAACGTCAGAAATTCCCATGGCAGTAAACCAGAACGTGCAGACTAGCCTGTTGGGAGTCATTGTCAATAGAGACAACACCATCCGAATACCAGGACAGCGTGAGAGGATTTTTTTCCCTTCTGAAGTCGCAATCATAGTTTGACATAGTGATCATTTTTCGTTCAATAAATCCTATTATTTTTTCAGCCTTTAGGATACGCTTTGTTCACATTCATTCGCCCGTTAAGTGACTGTCCAAGAAATTTGATTACGACAAATGATAACTCCTGCCGTCAAAAAAGCATCTAGTCCAACACAGGACTAACATTGTCTCTAGGAATTTAAAAAGGCCTCGGCCTCAACTGTCCTGGCAGAAGTAAGATGCCCATTTGGTAAGTCACGTTGTCTGAAATTTTGTAGCTTGAACTGTAATTTAAGCGGCAACTAAGTCTTACACCCATGAAACTCAGTGAAGCAATCTGTACCCATAGTTTGTATTATTTTGTATGAAGTGAAGTGGGCCACCGCAAGCGTGGCAAGGCCTGGAATGGCTCATCAACCGTTACCAGGCTGACAGCGAGGAAGGACGAACTCAGGTGAAAGAAGCCGGAGTTTCCGATGCCTGATTGACAAACAAGACCGCATCGGTGATCGACCGAGGCGAAAAGTTGCGAGTAAAGACGAGATTCCTCCTTTTGGTCGGCCTCGTAATAGAATTTTAGGACAAGATGGTTGGCAGCTACCATGGCCAAATAGCGGTCGCTCTGACTTGCGTGCAGTTAAGGTGTCCAGTGTGGTAAATACAGGCGGCCGGGCGCCGCTCGTCACTCACTCGTTCACATTATTTCTCCATCTCTTTTGTCCACGAACGTCTGATTCAGAATAGATCGCCTCAAATGAAATCACGCAATAGACACATTTCATTCATAAGAAAATAAATTAGTACGTCTCATTCTTCTCAGTTGGGCCAACGTATTTACGCGCTGCAGATCATGCGGTCTAATGCAAAACCAACAAAAAAAATTATGCAAAAGGCAACCGATGTCAGATACATTGCTCATGATTTTCGCTACGTATCTCCTAAAATTGCGGACCTTCTTGGTCTTTGTGCCATTCTGGGAAGTAAACATATTGGCGGAGAAGCTTCAATACTTTACTCCGGAGGTGCTTCATTGACTCATAGTTTAGATTCAAGATGACGGTAATAAAGGATTTAGATTCTGCTCTATTCAGCCGTTCATCTGACATCGGCTGTACTCGGCTGTGCTCACCTGCATTTGTTTTTGCTTTTGAATTTGCATCCTCAAAATTTTCCGTAGGACAAGGTTTTCCGAAATCGCTGTAACTATGGGATAAAGACATTTCATGGGCCATGGCTCAGATTTATGTAAGCCGGTTCAATATTATAGTATGGACTTCCACATACAACTTCTCCGTCAATAACCGTAGCCAATACTTACGTTCCAAGAATACAGTTCCGCTTTTTCGTCCATGATATTCTGAGAAAAACAACAAATCGGCATTTTTTCCCGGCTCTAGAGATCCAAGAATCGTTTCTGTAAACGAAGGATCGATCGTCATGCCTGGAAATAGAGGGTAAGTTGCATACTTCTGACTCAGTAGGGATGAACACCGAACACGAGACAAGTCACTTGGCTCTTGCCATCTTCCATCGCCATAGGAGATCCATCTTCAGTGGCTTCTCGAACTTATTGCCACATAGAAAGTCTTTAAATGAATCATATAAAGTTTGTTCCGAGAAGACTTCCCATATGGGTTATTTGCACGATGGTCCGCACTTTTCGAAAAGGGACAAAAATTTTGGTTTAGGGAGAGGGAGGGTTATGTAAGTAAGGACCTGAACCACAGATGTTGCAGAAAGCTTCGGCTAGCAGGAGATATCATTGTTTCCGCTGATTAATTGCAAGTCGAGGCTCGACCAGTTTGTAGCTTGCCCGTCGAGCTACAAACCGTAACAAACGGGAGGTTTATAGAATACATTAGGACAAATCCTATCTCCAAGGGGAAGGAGATCGCTCCCGCGAAGATCTTTACACCCCCAAAACTTGATCCACTTCCGCAGTACCTAAGTATGGTTCTCTAAGATTGCTCCAGTACATGATGCCCTTTTCAAAGTGCCCCATGACACAAATGCGTATCTGATCCAGTGATTTCAAGTTCAAGAAACTCGTGGATGAAAGGTAATCTGCTTTGTGTGATTTGTGTAGTAAAGTCGACCGCAATGGTGGCACTAGAGGAGAAGCAGAACTTATATGTCGATAACTTGAATGTCAAACCTCTCAAAGAATTCCAATGAACTATGGTCGAGCCCGGCGTCGCGAATTATCGTCAATCCGTAAGAGAAAGCAGGGAAGTTGACAGTGAAATTGAATCGCGATATCAGCTCCTGCTCTGTCAGTGCTGCTTTGTTGACGAGTTCTCGTCCAGAAAAACTTTACTTCTATGGCGTGCCAGACACACAAATGAGGTTAGTTACATTTTTAATGTTTCTCGGTTTAAAATTGAGATCAAAGAGGCGGGTATTCACCATGGGCGATCATTGGTTAGCAGTCAATCAGGTTGTACTTCTATTAAACACAATGGCAACAAACGGGTCTTTTTTGTGGTACCGAAGATGGTAACCCATAAACCGACTCGTGCCGATCCTTCCATAAGTGACTTGGATTATAGGCCCGATCGTCAACCCTGAAGACATGACGTTGACTTCATGGGACACAAGACCGTTGTTTAAAAGGTCTCCCATTTTCTCTGATTACTGTCATCCATTCCACCCGAGATATTATGGCCACTGTTGATCACTCTGGGCAAACAGTCTCCCCAAATCCAGAACTTTCTCCTCCAGCAAACTTTGTTGAAAACGACATCAATCGCATCAAGAGCAGGTTCAACGAATTGGAGGTACTCTTCAAACTTAGATTTTCATCTGAAGCCTATTGACCAGTTAACATGTTCAGGTTACCGCAGTGGACGCTCGCTTGAAAGACGCTATGATCAATTTCTGTGACTCCTTTTTGAACTTGATCAGAGTCTCTCCTCGCTTCTGCGAAAGGATTAATGTTACTGGAGATTTATGGGACATTTTCGTAGAGAGCATTGTGGACATTGACAAGTAAGCTACCTAGCATACCACTAGATCTTGCTACTTATCAAGGCTTCACAGGGACCTATGCGAGTTCACAGCTACGCAATGTAGGCTTCGGGACTATGTTAAAAAGGTAGCTGTTTTCCCTATCATTGAAACTGAGACTTCAAACCAATCACTCCAATCTTGAAGGGGGAAAATGAATTTTTGCACTGGACATCGGCCGGACATTTTCACTCAGGTTTATCACAAGATCCGACAAGCTGGACAAAGAGCAGTAGACCCCCGATGCAACCTGACTCAGTGTTTGAAATGTTCATGAAATCGGGACATGGAGTCTATGATTCTGCGATTGCTACCAGCACTCACAACCACTTTAACTTTAACTACGACGGTGCAGGCATCACCTACAACGTCAGAACTTCCCGTGGCAGTGGGCCAGAACGTGCAGACTAGCCTGTTGAAAGTCCTCGTCAACACTAGAGACAAAACCATCCGAATACCAGAACAATATGAAAGGATTCTTTACTGCTTACATAATCATAGTGTTTTTGAATTATTTTTTGTTCAACAAATCGTACCATTTGTTTAGCCTCTAGGATACGTTCACACATCCGCCGTTAAGTGAATTTCCAGGAAATTCGATTACGACAAATGATAGCTCCCGCCGTCAAAAAAGCATCTAGTACGACACAGGACCACATTGTCTCTAGGGATTTAAAAATGCCTCAGCCTCATTGAGCCTCAACTGTCCCTGCCAATACTCGGAGCCGGAGTAAAATATTTAATGGGGCCGACTTTGGGAGGACTCGGCTGTGATACCCATTTGGTAAGTCACGCTGTCTTAAACTTTAATCTCTTTTGCTTTGAACTGTAATTTGCTTCAGTTATGTCGGCACTGAGCCGACAGATAAGTTCGGGATCGAAATACCGACCTCGGATCTGAAAAAGCAATCAATCATAATGCTAGAATAAACAAGAAAAGGCAGAGATGTTGCGCGGAAGATGCTTTGTCGCGCCTTCGTTTCCCCTTGGACTTGCTTTAAGTAATATGCTTGCATTAGTGACCTACGGCACACTGCATAAGGGGGGATCGGAGTTTGGATTGCACAGCCTCAAATGCAGCGTAGGCTGTGTATTACATTAGCGGTAGATATTTCGCTCCGCTCACCTGCCAAAAAGGTACCGAGTGGCATTATTTACCCGTTGCAGCCCACAAAAGGACAGCGAAAGTTCGTACCCGTTCAATATTCAATTTCTCTTGAGATAACAGCTTTCTCTCACACTCTGAAATGACTCACGGTGCTTCCGTTGAATCCGTTCTACCGAGATGGGACGCCAAGTAAGAAAGATACCTACATATGTCGTTGGATCTCTTACTGACCAGTGGCGATTCTTCCGTAAAGGTATCGAGAATCCATACCCCACACATACTCTTATAGGGTTTTGCATTAATATCTGCACTCGATAGAAAATCTCTCACTGTTTATTTGTATTTGTTTCTCCCATACCTGGTGGGTAAAGGGGCAACTGTGCAGCGCGAAAACTCATCCCATACGGGGTGTACAGTGGGCAGAAACGTGGAGAGATCCTTCATGGTATGCAGACCGGCCCAAAGGCACAACGGTGAGATGTGGAAGGGAGGAAATGTCAAGGCTTTTACATCGTGATTAGTCAAGTTTTGCTTTGACCCTGACTTGCCGGGCTTTTCCGGGGGTTTTCGGAAAACTTGACTAATCATGATGACTACATACCCAGGCATGGGAGAGACAAATACAAACAAACAGCGAACAATTTTACGTCGAGTGCAGATATTAATGCAAAAGGCAATACTATGTCAAATGCATGGTCAGTGGTGGACTGGCCTGTGGTCTCACTCATGCTGGAATGACACCGCTCGATGTTGCTAAATGTAATATGCAGGAAAATATTGAATTTCATACTCACAACTCGTTTATGATACTAACCGACCACTGTTTCTAATAGGTCAATCCCATTAAATATCCTTCTCTCTTACCAACCTTCAGGGTTCTCGTCAAGGAAGAAGGTACTACTGGGATCCTCAAAGGCGTGGGTCCTACCCTGGTCGGATACTCTTTTCAAGGAATGTTCAAGTACGGTTTATACGAGGTTTTGAAAGATTTCTATATGAATCTCGCTGGTGAGGAGATCTCAAGCAAGTACCAAGGGGCAATATGGTTGGCGGCTTCGTCTTCTGCAGAAGCCGTCGCGGACGTCGCACTTTGTCCTTTCGAAATGACGAAAGTGAAAATTCAAACAAGTCCGTCTGGGACTTTTCCCACAAGTTTTGGAGCGGCTTTGGGCAGAATGAGAGATCTAAAAGCCGAAACGCGATATCCGTTCGGTTCATTAGTGCCTCTTTGGTCTCGTCAGGTAAGTTGACCATCGATTCATGTTGCAATTCATTCGTAATTCCTGTGAAACCTAGATTCCTTATACGATGGCCAAATTCTACTTCTTCGAGAGGACCGTACAATTGTTTTATACACATGTCTTCATCGAGCCCAAGGATAATTATTCCAAACCGACACAGCTTGGAATCACGTTTGCATCCGGTTATATCGCTGGCGTTGTGAGTGCTCTGGTGTCACATCCTGCTGATTCTCTCGTATCGCTTCAAGGTAGGGTTGAGAATAAGGGCAAGTCCATTGGGAAAATTGTGGAAGAGGTTGGTTTTACGAGGCTCATGACGAAAGGACTGGGTACAAGAATCATAATGTTTGGCACATTGACCGGATTTCAGTGGTGGGTATATGATACATGTAAGACCATTGCTGGTATAGGCACCACGGGTGGAAAGTAGATAAGTAATACCCCTAATACAATCCACTCTTCTCATCTTGAATACAGAATCATACATTATAACTAATAGTTTGGACATCTTTTATGCACTCTAAAAATAAATTACAACTCGCTCGATTAGAAACTTTCAAGTTCCTTTGGCAAGATTCGCACCTTTGCTCTGAGCCAGCGCTGTTTTTTTTTGTTCTTCAAAAGATGAGCTTTTGGGAAGCTACTTGCCACAATTCATTACTGCTCTGAAGTCATCGGTCAAGAATCCCTCTGAACTTAGTGACTCTGAAGAGCTTCGATAATTCAAGTGCCGGGCGCCGTGTGAGATAGCGATACTCTCGGACCTAAACTACTTCAAACCATGCATGACCTTTTTTTTACATTTTTTCTCTTTTTATGACAGCTGAGTCCGGGCCCTGAGCCTGACGCCACAAATAAGCCCACTACGCGAGGATCCTGGCGTGCTTCTCTCCAAGCGTTGTCGCTTCGCGGAGGGAAATACACACCGTACACGGTCCGTTCTGCTCGCTACGCTAGTAGCGTCAGTTAATGCTTAATGCCAGTCTTAAGGATTTGAAGCGCGATGTTGAATGTAAGACATTTGAAGGAGGTCACCTGGCGGAAACAGGATACGGGACGTTTTAGAGTGTTGTTGTATCGAGGGAGTGGAGCTGAACATTTGAGGTAATGCAGCATGAGGACGTTAATGCATCTCTTTCAATAGGCAATGTATGGTATGATGACTGCTCCAGTGGGATATCCAAAGTTCCAAAACGCCGATCAGACCTTATATCCAGTTACGCGTAGAATAGATTCGAAGCGCGTATTATTGCAAATGAGATAGGGTGTATTACTAGCAACCTTTAGCAACTCGTCAGAAAGCTTCGCTTCTGTGTAAACGACCAATCAGCTGCGTCAGAAAGTCGTAGCCGACACTGTCTGACGTGTTGCTAACACAAAGGGAAACAAGAAGTTGACCGGGCCCCCGGTGGTTCAGGTACTAGTCTATGTAATTGCTCGCTGCGCTCGCAATGAAAATGTACCTTTTTAATATATACTAGAGTTAAGGAAAACCTAAAACCCTGGACCTAGGAGCATTACAAACGCTACGATGACCAGCACTGATAGTTCTGGTCTTGAACGTTCAAGACGAGCACTATCAGTGATACCAGTAGTACTGGTATCAGTGCTGGTCGTCGTAGCACTTGAACCACTATGCGTAGACGAATCATCACCTTTACCGTTTAACCGAGCGTTGACGAAATCAACGTGGTTCTGGCTTTTGTCATTAACAGACAAGAGTTGGATGTACGGATCTGCGACGTTGTCCGCCGACCCGTCGACGAAATCACCAAAGTTGAATAGGATGTAGGTGTTTCGCACTGGGAAAGAAAAATCCTCCGTATCAGACACGAACGAGTTATCTCTTTCTGGAATTTAATGGAGAAACTCACGGAATCCCATGCCCAGAATCATATCCAATGCCCCGAAACCCGGGTTGCCTTCGATGTTTGCATCAATCTGCTGGAACTAATGACATTTTTTCACTCACACATTAGAACAAAGATCAAAATTAAAAAAACGGGAGCTGTTCAACTCACGAAGCTTATACAAATCTCTTTGCCGGACCCATCCTTCTCTCCCACATCCACGCTCAGATCCAAAGGGGAAATCGGGAACTCTTGCCCAGCAAACACAAATGAGACATTGACCTCGTAATCACAAGGAATATGCCACACATTCTCCAAACCTTCCAAGTCTGGAGTGATCGTTGCTGCATCACTGAAGAACTGAGCTCCAGGAATTGTTCCGTAAATCTTATCGACGATAGAACCAGGCAACTGCGGTATCGAGAACCCAGAATCAAACATAACGTGAAGCTGATCGGGTGTTCCTGCAGTAGGATTCCTTATATTGGTCTGTGTTTGGATTTTTTGGCCGTCGGGTCCAATGATACCATCTGCATCTAGGAGGGTCAACCAGTGTTGAACGAGCGGACCGAATTGATCAGTGAGAGCGGGAAGTTTAGGTGCGTTCAGAATAGCTTCAAGCCCTGAGGTGACTGTCCCGATAGTGAGTTGAGCAGGGTATCCTTCTACGGAAGAACTTCCCTCTGCTGTGCCATACCGTGACAACAAAAAAGTCATAAAATTGGGAGTGTTCATGTTTTGTTTGAAAATCTGGTCGAGAGGAGGGTCGCCGGAACTTGAATTGAGCAATCTTCGGACGTCGGATGCGCTGCCGGGTCCAAGTCCGAGAATGCCATCCGTGTCACCGAGGTCTTGAGTAGTCTCAGCTTTGACTGGAGAGAGGGGATCATCATCAGATCTTTAAAGCGAGACTGAAAGAAAAAAGAAACGCCTACTTACGATATGCTTGATTCTGAATGGTGAATCCGTCGAATTCCAACTGAGCAGTGTTAATATTTCCAGTAACATCGCCTTTAGCAAAGCTAATGCTCATAGGGACTCCAAGGTCCTTGGTTCCAGGAACATCGCCCGACACCCAGAGGTCGACACTAGATGATTATCCGACTTAAGTTCTTGGCAATTAAACAGACCCCACGACTCACCTCCCAGTGTCAATAATAACTTCAAAGTCCCTTCCTCCAAGAGTGACATTACAGAAATAACTCAAGTCCTGTTCATTTCTCAACGCAAGACTACCATTACCGAACGTCCCCGATTCGTCCCTTTTGCGAAATAAAGAGTGTTTTCGTCTAACAATAAGGTCTAACTGCACTGCAGTGACAGAAGAAGAAAAAGAAAGGATTGCCACCGAAAGAATGAGTGACAAGGGAAAGGCGGCCTTGGCGGCCATGGTTTAGGGAATATGGGACAGTCTGGCTCAAGCACCCGAGCAAGTGTGTAGTATATAAGAAACGGACCCGGCAGATTGACGCTCTATCACAATCTATCACTTATGTGGAGGATAGAAACCCATGCCTGTATTTGGACGAATGAATGGCCACACCGGGAGAAGGGTTGACAACGACTGTCCATAGAAAGTACTGGTTGCTCAGAGAGGCGGTGCTTATAACAGAAAGTCGTTGTCGATAATTGTGATTTTGGGGAAAGTAGGAGCTGTCGTGAATGATGGCCATCTGTGATATTGATTATTGTCATCAAAATCCGATACTTAGATACCCGCTAGGATCCTCGTCTTTTGCCTGACGCCACGGATGGACTCACTACACGAGCATCTTAGCGTGCTTCAGACCCTCCTCTGTTGTTGGGGGGCTTCGTCCCAAGCATTGTCGCTTCTGCTGCCTCCGGTTCGCGGAGGGAAATATACACCGTACACGGCCTGTTTTGCTCGCTGCGCATATGCTAGTAGCATCGGTTAATGCTTAATGCTAGTCTTGAAATTTTGAAGCGCGATATTACACGTAAGATATTTTCAACGGAGTACAGAATAAGATTTGCGGTGGTTCACCAGCTGTCGCTTGGCTCGCTTGGCGGAAGCAGGTTGTACAGATGATACCGGTTGTTTGTCCAGTTAAAGTGTTATTGTGCCGAGGGAGAGGAGTTAAAGACTTGAGGCAATGCAGCGTTTGCCGGGGGACACTGGATGGCATAGAGGAGATGGAAGAGAGAGGACGTTTACGTGGCCGACTGAACACGCAAGCTTTTGCCTCGGTCTGTCACTCCGATGTGGTCTTGTTTGTGAAGACCTTTATTACCAATCGGGCATCTGTAACTCCGGCTTCTTGCACCTGAGCCTGGCCGCCTCGTGCATCAGCAAGTTTCGAGGCATATAAAGTGTATAATGCATAAGAGCTATATGCATTTATGGAATTTCATACGAAAATTGATTGATCGGCTTTATACCCAAGTGTATAAAGGGTTTGATGCGGTATCATATGGTATATTGCAAGGGACTTAGGCGGATTTTTGTCAACTGATCAACGGTCACGTGCATTTGAATCGGACTTTGAACATTTTTGTTGATAACTTCCGCAGTCTCACGTCGCTTTTCCTTGTTCTTTCCTTCCTTTCCCCATGTCTTGCCGTTAAAATTTTACAGAAACCCAGTCGGTGCGTGGATTGACTCAGATTACCATATTTGCTGCTGATGCTGAGATTTTCCTGTAAACATTTCTCTCTGGCCGAGTGTGTTGTAGTGGTTAGTGGAAGGTTGACTTACGGTGTGTATATGACTATTTCTATTCTATACTTATCCTCACCTCCCTTTTCCTTTGGTTGTTTCTTTAGTTTGTTGTACTAATTCACCGGAGATGGCGCAAGAGGAACAGAAAGAGGTATTTGGAACGGGGTATGCTGCGGCTCTGAGGTGTGGGGGACTGAAGGAGCCTTTGTCTCACGTGCATTTCGTTCGTGACTGAATATCTCTAGCGTCGGTCACTGGCTTCCTGTCCTGGATACTCACTATAGGTAAGTATGTCCCGTTGTAGTATTAGTTTATGGGTTCCCTTTCTGTGTTGATGAGTGTTGGAGAGGATATAGCTAGTCTGTAATGGTACCCATTCCCTGTGTATGCTTTTGTGTTTCTGTAGTTTAGCCATTGAATATACTGGTTTTTACAAGTATTTTTGCTGGAACCGAAAGAAATATTGAGTATATAAAAACGTGTAAAAAGCGTGTAAAATGTGTGTAAATTGTGTATAAATGATTGTCTAAGGTTTATGAAAGGTGTATAAAGAACATGCACTCCCCCTCGGTTTATACAAGGTTTATACAAGTATAAAGATGTATAAATGGTATAAATTTATACGTATTATACGCCTCGGAACTTGCTGATGTGCGTGTGGTCCTGGATCAGAAGCCTCTGACTTCCTTGGCCCAGTAACAGTTGATGAGCTCATTTCAGACCTTTTACTTGCCACATCTACGGTGGCCCACTCCACTTCATAGTGCATTCCTTCCAACGGTAAACACACCTATAAGCAATTGGACACTTGTAATGATAACGATCAGGTGAAGCTATTATTACTCGCAGTAATGATCTACTCTTCTAGGGCGTGCCGCCAGTGTTATCGAGCCCCAAACTTCTCCTTAGCCTGACTCGAAATTGTAGACAGTAGTGCTGTAGTGAACGGCCCACGACCGTGACCTAAAATGAAGGTCCGCTATTATGAGGCCGTATAAACGTAGCCAGACTTAAGTAGACCGGTTCTCATTGACGCGTGTCCAGATCTCTCTCTCTCGGAGTTACTACCTCGTATCATCAATGTCAACGATGTCTCAAGAACGGCAACCCTAAATGCAGAATACCAGAAGTCAAAGTCAGGAGCTCTACTGTCATACCTTGTGACTTGTCTGGAAATGGACAGCTATGAATCACACGAGAATTTATCTAAGAAAAGACTTATAAGAGCTTCGATGATCTAAAGTCAAATGTCCACTATCTTTTCGATGCCCCAAATCACCTGTCTGCTTGTTCCCGTTCTCTTGAGCTTCATTTTACTGACTCGGTCGGTCATTGCTGACCTACGGAGTGATCTAGCAGCAGCAAATATATCAAATGTTTTCCCTGGAGATAGTGGATATGCAAAAGCCAGTGAGCCTTGTAAGTCATTCCGTATCCATTTAAGATTATTTCTCAATTCGAGACATCGATATAGTCAATCTCCGCTTCGATTATCATCCTGCAGCAATTACATTTCCGTCCAGTCCGCAAGAAGTTTCTGCAGTTGTAAAGCTAGGCAGTGATCATAATTTGAATATCGTGCCTCGTGGTGGAGGAGTACGGAATTCCGTTCTCTTTTTTGTTCTGAATGCTTTAACATTTGGTTTTTCCATAGCATAGTTATATTGCGAATGGACTTGGAGGAAAGAATGGTACTCTTATCGTTGACATAAACAGATTCAACAACATTCAAATAAATCCCTCGTCCAACACTACAATCATCGGGGCTGGCAACAGACTAGGAGATATCGTCCAGATTCTCAATCAAAAAGGAAGAGCACTTCCTCATGGAACATGTCCATATGTGGGTATTGCGGGACATACCGGTGAGAGCGCTGTAATCTTCATCATTTGTCAGTATCATTGTTTATAAAATGATTCGATTGGCGTCCAGCTCTAGGGGGATTTGGATTTACTTCCCGCTTCTGGGGTCTAGCATTAGATGCCGTCATTGCTATCGATGCAGTGCTTGCGGATGGAAAAATTGTGAAGGCAACTGAATCTATTCACCCCGATCTTTTCTGGGTGAGTGAACTTCTACATGTTAAGGCTGCAGTTTCGAATGATAGTGACTATACATAGGCCATGAGAGGAGCTGCCCCATCCTTTGCCATCATCACATCCTTTGAATTCAAAACATTCCCTGTTCCGCCTCATGCTGTTGTTTTCTCTTACATATGGCAGCTTACTTATCAGCAAGCAAGCTTAGCATTGCTTGACTTTCAGTCATATGCATTATCTAAACCAAATGGTCCACCAACCCATCTTGGAGGAGAAATTTTGTTGAAGAGAGGTATGACAAGAGGAAGTGTGTACTTTGAGCTCACTGGAGCATGGTATGGGCCAGCCAGTGACAATGATGGAAATGATGCTATCAATTCAACCCTTTCAGCCTTTCTGTCTCGGCTTCCAGAACCTGTCCAACAGTCACGGAGTGGCAATGGATCATATATTGACAGTGCTTGTGTTCTTGGTGGGCATGCAGATCTCAGTACATCAGGAGCCCTGGAAAGCCACAATACATTCTATGCAAAATCAATAATGATCCCTGAAGACCAGCCGCTGTTGGAACAGGCAAGTGTAGAGTTTATGAGAAGACTAGGGAGTGAAGGATTTGACTCGGAGGCAGTAAGTAGCTTAAATATTGAATAGCAGAAAAAATTACACCATAAATTTTGGCTGAGTATTTTTTCTTTAGGATTGGTATGTTCAGATAGAGCTTTGGGGTGGAGCGGAATCAAAGATTAACTCGATACCAATTGAGTCCACTGCATTTTTGAGAAGGAATACATTGTTCACTATGCAGTTATATGCATCATCTTTTGATACCAACCCCCCATTCCCAAAAGGAGGATTTAAACTTCTCGATGGTCAGTATCCAAATAGCTTGTATTGTTATTCTGATGACGGACTTTAACACAGGATTGGTTGACACGCTCACTTCAAACATGCCCAAAAATTGGGATTATGGAGCATATACCGATTATATTGATAGGAGGCTAGACAACTGTAAGTAGTCTGTTTCAGTAAAACTTTTCCAGATTATGATCAAGTGCATCCAGGGAGAACGCTTTATTACGGCAAAAATTATAAAAGGCTGGAGACCATCAAACGACAAGTCGACCCAAAAAACATATTCAAGTTTCCAACTTCAATTGAACTATAGTACAGTGTCTCAGAGATAAGAGTAAATCATTTATGACATATGTTGTGTTAGTCTGCGATTTCACCATGCTGGAATGTCATCTTTGTGTTCTCCAAGGGTTCAGAAAAGCGTGGAACAAATTGACACTTAAAATCTTTGGGGTGACTGCGAATTCTCCGTTAAATAGTTAAGGTCAATTAGAAAAATAATCAAGTACCTAATCATTCCTTCAGTGTACTCAATCTCTGCTTTGGTCTCGTTTCCATTATGATCCATGGCATTCTTTATATTAAAAGTAGCCAAGAGGCAGGCAATTGCGAGCCATGCGGTGTCAGCAGCAAAAGGTCGTCCGGGGCATTGTCTGATTTTAAGGGGAAAAGCGATTCCGTGTCACTAGAAGCTTATCGTAATAGATTCCGAGAGAAATACTTACCGTCGGCCATACCCGAAAGCAAACAAAAGGGGACTGGGAGGTAGTTCCTCGCCCTCTTTCTTCATAAACCTTTCGGGGTTGAATTTGAAGGGATCAGGATAGGCAACTTCGTCGTGGAGAATCGCCCTGAATATCAAAAGATTGATACTGAGGATTTACGTGTAGTAACAGAGCAAAACTCACCAGCTATTTCCGACAACAGTGGTCCCTAAAAAAAGGTTTAGCACGTTTCAGAAAAGCTATTTCTAAATGACAAAAAAAAATTCGTTGTGCTTACCCTTCGGAATGAAGTAGCCTTCATAGACGTCATCCTCAATGGAATGATGTGGTACAACTGAAACGCAGAGTGAGAACTTGATTTGCTAAAATCTGATGAAGATAATACCCAGGGGAAGGACCTGATGGATTCGTACGCCTTCAAGGAAAATGGCCTCGATATATGGAAGGTTCTCTCGATCGTCGAAATCGGGAAGCCTAGATGTTCCTGTGACCATATCCAGCTCTTTTTGAGCTCGGGCTTGTACACCTGGATTATGAAGTAATGATAATACGGTAGATAGGAGTAGAGAGACAGTCTAAAGCGATAGTACATTCGAGGTCAGAATTTTCCACACACTTTTCATAGCGTAAATAAGACCTACTGTATCAGTTGCAGCTGCAAGACATTGCAATTTACAGTCAGAAATCCGGGATTAAAATATATAACTATAACATAAGACACACCAAGATAGGCAAAACTGGTACAGTTCTTGATCACCTCTTCCATCTTGGTATCACTTCTCTTCAACTTATTGAGATTCTCCGTAGCGAAGCAAGGAATCGCTGTTCCAGCAGCCTATATCTCTATTGTCAACATCACGCTCGAAAGAAATTAATTTGTGGCCTAGTAAACTCACACATGAAGCTTGAAGCTTTTCCCAAGGCTCGTCTCTCAGTATTGTTGAATTTTCAGCCCAGATTTTGGCATTTCGTTTAAATCCAGCTCCGGGAAACCATGCTATTAGTGTTATGATTAATCAACAGTCAGGGAATCCCATTACTCATTAGTAGGTGAATCGATCTGAAAACGTACACGGAATCCATTTTAACAAAGGGAGGCGATCCACTAAATAGCTACCATGGTTTCCAGCGTGAACAATGCCGATAACGGCGCGATTCACAAGGCTGACGTAGCGATCTTGTTCCTCTCGAGTTGTGATACCATATGTGGCGCGCAAAATAATGGAACCCGCATATCTAATTATAATAAGTTCAGCAGTATTAGAAACTTTGAAATCGCCTTCATGCCTACCGTTGAAGAGGTCCTTTGAACTCTGTTTCTCCATTCTTTGACGACCTCATCAAGCTCTCAACGAGTTCTAAAACAGCTTTCCTATGGAAAGGATGAAACTTGTCAAGGGCCCTTGATTGAAAGTATTGGTGGAAGGTTTTTCGGTGGAGTCTGAACAAAGATTTATGATAGATATTAACTGGGACAAATACAGAAAGGATCCAACAAACCTCCAGTAGTCAGAATATCTCATATCTGAATGAATGTAGATAAGAATAAATCTTAAGAAGGTTCATTGATGTACTGCTTACGAGCAAAATTCCAGCCCCATCTGGAAATCATTATTTAGATGGCTTGAGCCGCGGTTAGAAAGAGAAGAAATACCCACCCACAAAGACCATTCAACATATGATATGCTGCGGTACAAAATAGGTGAACTCCTCGTGATCAGTGAAAAATTCGGACACTTACCAGGCCGACTGGAATAATTTGCAGACCTCTTCTCTAGAAGCTCGTTCGTAGCATTCGCAGAATTTAGGACTACCATATGATCGCCCAGCACATTGATGTGAACGATATCGGAATTGAACCTCTTTCCTAGGTCTAGATATCTCTCCCATATGGGTTTGTGAGTCTTGGTACTCTTATCGTTGGAGTGAATGGACTCGGAGGAATCGAAGAGAGAGCCAACGATTGGGAGGCCTTTCGGTCCGGGAGGAAGAGGAAGTCGGTACCTTGGGCCAGAAAAGAGACGACGGTAAAGATAAAGAAGAAGGATGGGGAGGACCGCGACGAGGGAAGCTGAAGTGGGGTTAGACATCATGAGCTGGTGAAGCGAACAAGAGGAAAGGCAATCTGCTCTTATATACATGGGACCATATTCATGGAGTAGGTTCAGGTGATTATGATTGTTCATTTGAGGATCCGTTTCAATCCGCGGTCATCGCGAATACAAACTCAGGAGGTTGAACTTTAAAAATAAAGAGCCAACTTGAATGGAAGCTCCACCACAGAACATAGCAAGTATACTCGTTACTTAAATTCGATTGAGAAAGTCCGATGGTACCAGCTTGGATCACGCTCTAAGACCCTAGATCATATCATGGAGCTAACATTAAATAACTTGAGGTGCGTGATCCACGTAATTGAGACCAGGAGGGGAATATGAGCAGTTAGTAAGTAATAGTTAAGACGACTTCATGATAGGTCCAACCTCTTGTGCCATATGACACCGGAGCAGGAGACACTCCGTTCCTACTATGCTGAACGTGAACACAGTTTAGTTTCCCGCTAGATGTCAATCAATGACGCTTATGAACACCAACTAATCCCCTAGAAGTACGCTTCTGCCACAAAAATATATGTATTCGGCATCAAGATGTGAACGTGTATTAGGCTGAAATGGGGCTCAATAGAAACGCTGGTGACTTGACAGTCCCCCGGAAGCTTGCATTGTGAACTTCTTGTTTCTAAACATTACCTATAAGATTGGCTTTCACTAGCACTGTTTGACAAACACGAGGGAAGAGTTCTCCGGTATACTTGGTGGCCCACTCACTACCCGTTATTTTTACTTCTACAGATAAGGACTTTATGATGGGATCAAGAAATGCTATAGACAGTTTGAAACATATCTTCTCAACTTATCCCTAGAAGTTTTAGTCTCCAAGCCCCAACGCTTATACTGACAGAGTAAGTATATATTGACTTAAACTTGCGATGATAGTTAGTGTTCTTTGATACATACATAGTAACGAAAGGTCTGCTTCGTACCTTTCTATTTGGGTACTTACTTGCTGCCTAATCTTATCAACGTACATGAAATAAGCACTGGCACCGGCTAATCTTCGTGATCGTATGTGTTGGTAGAAGCTATGTCTGCTATTATACCTAAAGCAGCTTCAACTTCAAAATCCCGCTCCTTGGTTACGGATGATATTATCAGTGTATCATTTGCAGGTTTAGATTAAGAGCTGATCCATAGTATAGTTACTTGTATATACTGTTCTACTACTCACCGAGGTTGTATAGATAGGGGCTGACAATATTTGCGCGCAGATAGCCGGCGCCGTATGCAACCCGAGTTGGTTGTGTTTGGACCGGAAGGCTTCGACTTCCTTGCCCTGCTTAAATTTCGCTGTTTCAATAAATAACCGGTAGTGCACATTCCTTCATCCACCATCCTCTTCCACTTCCTTCCAGTCATCGACAGTGGAGGCCCGTCATCGGATGCAAAAAACACTGATAATGATAACAAACTGACTCGATTTCATTCAACCCCTGTCGGTAGTGATCTTAACCGTCGCGACCGGCGATGATTTCAGTCAACATGACTCGAAACTTGTTATTGGCGCTGATCTCTAGGACATTTAAAGGGCTACCAGTGGCAGCACTCTGTCGATCAGAACTTTACTGGTCGAAGATGCCTTCTGTTGCTTTCGACGCAAGTACGTATACTCAAAGAATTTCTCTCCCTCACATCCGTGAACTTTACGACCCCAACTTCCTCGATGTCTTGCTTCCTCGGAAGGACGATGTCGATGCCAAAATGGAAGAAATCCGACCCGAAGTACCGGGGAATGCTATGATGGAAGCGCTCCAAGCAAGCACATCTCACACGTATACCCAAAACGGCGCACCTGCTTTCAACTCCACGAATTCCCCAACACTCGATGCCTTTAATAGGCTGAATACGTGGGTCTCTTACGGAGATCTCGAGTCTATTTTGCCTAAGAGCTGGGCTGAGGATCCATCTCTCACCTTGCGTCTGATATGGCAGTTGAGGAGTATACACGATGGAAAAGGAGAAAAAGAAGCCTTCTACCGGTACGCTTCAAGTCTTATGTTCCTCCTCTATGAGCCTTCATTGACGTGGTATCTCCCAGTGCCTTCGGTTGGCTTTATGAACACCATCCTCGTACAGCCGTCGCTAATCTACACATGCTCGTCTCTCCCGTTTGCTCCACCAAAAAACGTCCTGAGCTCCGTCGATCTCATGGTTATTGGAAGGATCTCCTCAACATACTTGCTTTGGCAGCCACAGGCACCCTCGGTGTTTCTGAACCAGAGTTTCTTCATCGTTTTCGACCCGAAAGACAATGGAATAAACCCAAGAGTGAACGGTTCTCCGGGCCTGGTGGTCTAGAGCGCCACAACCAAGAGCAGAAGACTCGCGCAAGGGAGCAACGAACTCATGTTGGTGCTGAACGTCACCAGAACTTAATCAATGAACTCTCCAACCCAAAATTTAGAGCACTGTTTATCACCGTAGCCCGTCTCTTTACCGATCAGCTCATCGAGGACATCAAAATCGTCGTAGAGATCGAAAACATTCCCCGCGATTCGAACGCAGACGTTACACGCCTCGATTTACTTCACAAAATTTCCTTAGCTGGAAAGTGGGCACCGACGCCAGGTGCTGCTCATGACAAATTCACCAATATCTCATCTGCCATCTCTCTCCTATTACACCACTCTCGCGCTTCCATTCCTCAAGTCTTCCCTCGTTCCCTGGAAAATTTCGATCCCTTCGACCCTCAGTACGACGATTCGCATTTCCATACGCTCCGCTCCTATTATCAACGCTGGTTCCTTACCAGAATCCGAAGCGTTACTCACGTCATTGAACCACTCATGACTTCTAACAAATGGTCTTCCATCCGATACGCGCGAGTTTCTTCGCTTTGTATGGAGAAAAACACCAATCATTTCCTTCGACACGATCAGGAAAGGTTCAGTCAGTATCTGGTCGACGTCGAATCTGGCAAGAAGAGTATTAGCGGTGCAACGTTGTTTCCTCATGATATAATTGGACGTGTGATAGAGATCGTCTCGGAGAGCAAGTCAAACGATGCTAAGAAGGCAATAGCCGATGCCAACTTGAAGGTCATCGAGGGACAATGGAACTCGCTCGTCGAACGGCTAAAGGAATCAGGAGCGTTGGATAACTCGATCGCTGTCTGTGACGTTTCTGGGTCAATGGGTCATTTCCTTCATCCTTATCAGCAAGTGAAGAGCCGTAGAGGATATCAGTTCAAACGTCCTTACCCCATTTTACCTGCGATCGCTCTCTCTCTCCTTCTCTCTCGACTTGCCAAACCTCCATTCTCAAATGGTTTCATCACTTTTTCAGCTATACCAGAGTTCGTTCAACTCGATCCCACTCTCTCGCTTTACGAAACTATCACAAAAATGAACTCTGCGAACTGGGATATGAACACGGACTTTGCGTCTGTCTTCCTCAACTTGATACTTCCTAGAGCGAAGGAATACAATGTTCCCAATGACCAGATGATCAAGAGGATCTTTGTCTTTTCGGATATGCAGTTCGATAACGCGAGCGGTGCTGGATCGGATGCTGGAAGATGGAATACGACTCACGAGGTTGTCGTCAAGGCATACGAAGAGGCGGGATATGATGTTCCGCAGATTGTGTACTGGGATTTGGCGAACGCGGGTACGGTGGAAGTAAAAGCAGATAGGGAAGGCGTAGCTATGATGAATGGATTTTCTGGTGCGATGATGAAGGTATTTATGGGTGAGGAGGAGGAAGTCGAGGAGGAGGAGAACTGGGAAGAGGTAAATATGGTTGATGGCGAGCCTCGTACTGTGGCAGAGAAGAGGCGAAAGGAGTTTACCCCTATTAGTGTCATGAAGAGAGCAGTCATGAAGCCTTGTTTTGATGGACTCGTCGTTGTAGATTGATTATACCCCAAGTCTGTCATATTTCTTGCTTGCCTCAACTCACTCTATATTGTATCTACGCATAACAGTACCATTGTAATCCCGTGCCAATACAGATTCATCACCAGACATCCTGAACAATGTTATTATCCTTGATATGTTTTAAGTGTCTCTTCCAAGTACCACAGTTGTGATACTGTCGGACAGTAAAGCACTTTAGAATAGGGGTATCGTGGGAATACCGCGACATAGCTTTCTGCGGGTCCCGTTATTCGATCAAGTCATCTTTCGTTTCGCATCCACCACCATCCCCTTGACAGTCATCGCATCAATATGTCTCTCTACGATAATATACTAGAACGACTCTCTTCAGAATCTCCTTGGACCGTGAAAAACGAAGCTGTCAGTTTTTGTCTTCCTTTAATCGAAGTCGTATGCGTATGCGAGCTGTAGTAGTCAGTGTTAGAACCGTTCAAATTCTTGACCGACAACCCAGGCAAAGATATACGAGCGCGCCTTATAGAAGCCTTCAATCAATGGCTTCATGTTCCCGATACAGACTTGACGGTCATTACGAAGATTGTGAATATGCTCCACGCAGCTAGTTTAATGTAAGTATTAGGATACTTCTGAGTCGTTATCTGCCTAAATTCTCATTGTCAAAACGTTGGGTAAACAGGGTAGATGATATTGAAGATGACTCACAACTCCGACGTGGTCGACCTGGTTTGTACTCTGTCAAATGAAAGAATTCTCCGATTCACTACTGTTTTATATATCCAGTTCCGCACAAGGTCTATGGCATTCCTCAAACCATCAACTCTGCAAATTATGTGTATTTCCTGGCTTTTCAAGAACTGATTGCGTTGCGTAAGAGTCAGACAGCTGGAACCCCTAGCAAAGATTTGGATGCAATTGTTACTGGTATTATTTTATCCTTAGGAAGATAGCTAATTACTGACTCTGTCACTCAGGTGAATTACTTTCTCTTCATCGTGGACAAGGCCTGGATCTTCTATGGCGTGACTCCCTACAATGTCCAACCGAAGAAGAATACATCGGCATGGTTAACAACAGTCAGCCCACTCCCAATCGAGACAATATGCAACACAGAGCTTTTTCTGCAGAAACTGGAGGACTACTCAGGCTTGGCGTCAAACTAATGATGGCTTGCTCAACCACAAATACCGATGTGTGAGTAAATTACATGCATTTTTCGACTGAAGAAAAGCTCATTCACAAAAACTCCAGCGACTATGTACCCCTCGTCAATCTTATCGGAGTATATTTTCAGATTCGTGATGACCTTATGAATCTTCAGAGTCCTGAGGTGGGTTTCTTTCATCCTTTTGGCAAACGCTACGCTTAAAGCTGATCATAATAACTCGACGATTAGTACTCAAGTAACAAGGGTTTCGCTGAAGATTTGACGGAAGGCAAGTTTTCATTTCCCGTTATCCATGGCATCCACGCCGACACGAGCAATCGTCAAATTATGAACGTCCTTCAGAAACGACCAACCACTCCGACTTTGAAATCTTACGCAATCTCCTATCTGAAGGACCACACTAAGTCATTTGACTACACGTTGGACGTGTTGATAAAACTTGATAAACAGACCCGCGCAGAGATCCAACGTTTGGGCGGTAACACTGGATTAGAGAAACTGATGGACGCGTTCTGGGTCGATAGAGAGAAACTCGTGGGCTCATCCTCGAAATAGTAAAAGTACACGATAAATTCAGGGTCATCAGAGCCCATTGGCAAAGTACTAAGTAGTAAAAGTATATAGAATAGATGGACGACTACAAGATCAAATTTGCGACCATTAAAACCTCGACAACTCCCGGCTAGCAGCTTGAATCCTTTCTAGCTTCTTGGTCAACTCCTCCCTTCTACCGGCAATACGCGGGTTTTCCTCCGCCAACTCCTTACAAATTTGTAGTCCGTCTGCTTCAGAGTAGATACGCAACTGGGAAGTGAGAATATCGAGTATGTCCTTTTCGAGGCCTCGAACTAGTTCATGATCAATAGCTAACGGAATATTGTCGGCGAAGCGCTTATAAGCGACTACATACCCACAACGGCGTCAGTCAATCACATTATCGTGTTAGTAAAGAAGTTAAACGCAGCAGACCTTGGAAGTAAGCCCGTACATCGGCCATGATGTCCAAAGCGGGTTCCATTGGATCGGAAAGAAGTCTGGGCAGGTCGGTAGCTTTGACACCGAACATTCCAACTTGCACGAGTCCAGACAAGACCTTTGACACTGGATTCTGGTCCTGAGACGAGGGATCGGTCGGTGGACTGTAGGAGTTAATTTGCTGCATGAGCATAGTGTTGCTATGTTCATGACGGGCACCCTTGTAGTGAGCCATGAACTTTTCACGATAATCGGCCATATAATGAGTGTTGAGGGTAAAAGGACGCAGTTCCAACTCGAAGAGCCAGTCAATGCGGGACTGAGTGGCTTCAAGACGGTTCTTCAGATGCTCCTGCATGATAACGCTGCAGTTAGGTCAGAATCCCGTTCGAATGCGGCTAATGCATATAGCAAGACGAACCGAACTTGTCGTTCCAGCAAACCCATCCCAAAGTCCTTGAAGTGTCTCTGGACCATCCGAAGAACATACTCACTGACCGAAACATGTACTCGGTCACAAAGAGCTTTGGCAGGTTCCAACCACTGATCCGTAATCTGTCTAATATACCCTTCCTGGACGATGTACGGATAGTTTCCCGGTAGCTCCCGAGTACGTGATCTGGAGAGACCAGTCAGAGTCTGGAAACAGAGACAGAAAAATTGACATACTCCTGCGCCTGTCTCAGCACTTCGTCAATATAAATAGCATCAGGCTCGTCCTCAGAATCGTCCTCTCCCACATCAACCTCTTCACCTATATCGTCATCAGCCTCGTCCTCGTTGTCCAAGAAGTCTGGTCGGGCCAGTGTGCGCGTTCTGGCATCCAATTTATCAAACGGCTTAAAGTTTGGAGCAGTTCCACGGATTGCTTTCCGGAAGGTAACCTGGGCTGGACGAATCTCTTGAGGAAGACCGCCTTTCTCAGGAACACCCTCAAGATGTCGGCAAAGATCAGACGTAAAGCGCACAATGAGCGTCGTAATCTCGCTGAGGGGATACCCGCTGGGCGCTTTCGGCAGCTTTTGGAGTTGTCCCTGCGTGGTTCTGATCGAATTCTCGAGTTCTTTGTGTATTTCAGGCAGTCTGTTCCAGAACAAAAGCAAAGTTCTTCAGTACGCCGACCCGTTTAAGCAAAAGCAACGTTTACCTTTTAGAGATCAAATCAGAAAGAATACGGCTCAACCTCTCGACAAAGTTACTGGTACGCAGATATCGCTGGAACATAGGCTCCAAGTCTGCCCATGGCGAGGTCATGGAAAAGAACTCATGTTCCTTCGCACGAGCTTGTTTCCATGTAATGCCTTCACGGAGCTGGACGGAGTTGGGCTGCTTCACGCAGTACCAGCTGTTGGAGAGGATGTAGCCAGGAACGTCGTTTCGGATGAAGCGGACCCAAAGGCTCTCGTCGCCCACAGAAATTCGGTCAGGTTTTGTCAGGACACCTAGAGAATATTTGGGAGACAGGTGAGAGAACAGTAGAGCACCACCACTAGAATATGACTCTCACCAACAGTACGCTCCCCGTTAGGATCAAATTTCTTTGCCATCTGGAGGGCACCTTGATTTTGGAAGTCGGCTAGAGATAGTTGAGTCATAAGATGCTGCCATTAGTTGGGAAAGACATACTTTCGCAAGATACAGCGAGAAGAATAATGCAACTCGGCTTTTTGATGTACGACTCTACGAGCTTCTCGACAAGTTCGACGTCCCCAGCGCTACCTTCTCCAGAAGAAGATCTAATCAGACCTACAGACATTTCGTTAGTCGTTCTAGACCAATCCATAACTGTAAGAAGGAAAAAAGAAAAAAAACACACCAGGAAGATCACAAAACGACAAATCAACGATATTTGGCCCACTGATCTTCAACGACACGCAGTTGCTGGAAAACGTTGGCGCACTTGGGTCATCAATGATGTCTTCCTCATTTTCTTCGAGAAACTTAGAGCGAGGAACGTTGGGATGGAGGAGTGCCCTTTGTGCGCGACGAATGCGGTCCTCGACCTGGGACTTCTCATAGATGACAGGGCCGAACTGTTCATTTCGGGGTTCACCGAGGAGTTGGCCAGTTGAGTCGGTCATGATCCTGAGAGAGACGGTACATTTCCAAGTGGGGTTCGCCGACATGCTACATTCGGTCGGGCAGCTGAGACAAGGGAAATTATGAGAGGAGAAAGAACAAGTGTTATTTGTCAGCGCGTTAATCTCTATTTGACACCCGACCAAGGCTCACCGAGTACACGTCCCAGCCGCTCTCGGAAGAGTGATACCAGAGATAGACTCGATCAGGGAGGATTTACCGGCACTCTGGTTCCCAATCACAGCGATTTGTGGAAGATCGATATCGATTTGAACACTGCAGGTAAAAGTTAACCTCGCGCAAACGTTACAAGATAAAAAATGCCTCACCCAGTCATATGAAGTCTATTCACCAAGTCCAACATGCGTCTACGACCGTCAGAAAGCTGAGCGTTGGCTAGTCCGACGGCTTCTGCATTAGTGGCAGGAGTGGCAGGAGTGGCAGGAGTGGCAGCGGCAGTCGCTACGCTATCGGACATGTTGGAGTTGATGTCGAAAGAGGCAGGGGAGGAGATGAACGACGAGATGGAACTGTTGTCTGAACTCATCAGGAGCTGTAGAAAGGATGAGAGAAAGGAAGAAAGGATAGTTAGCGACAGTGCCAACGAAAGCCCATCCTTAAATACTCACCAGATGAAAGGATTACACAGCTCCATCTGCGCAGCTCCATTTGTATGGGCGCACAAAGAACACCCAAGAATGTAACTTTATTGACAGGAATGGAAAGAAACACCCTTTGCGTTCTCGTCCTTTGTTCTTAAAAGAATGGGCGTTACATACAAAAGGCGACATGAGGCAATGATAAACACCCCCAATCAAAGTAACGCCACCGCCAACCCTTGATGAAGATGCCTCTGAAAAGTCTGAAAAGACAAAGGTGCAAGTAACAATTCAGTTATATAGATACAGCTTCCGGATGTGGTGGTAAAGTTTACCGTTAAGGAAAAACCAAAACTATAAGGATCTTCATGAGTTGTAAGGAAACTGCACTACGTACTGAATCCAGAGAGGTGTGAGGGGCGAGCAATTTTTAACGAAACTGAAGGCACGCACCACATCAACACACGGCACATAGAAGAAAGCTGGCCGTATAATGTTAAATACCTGTTGAATTTACGATCGTGGCCGTTCATCGAGAGTGGTGCTACCGGTCAGCCTTTGACCTTGGAAAGAGTCTTCTCATGTCCCTGCTTGGCGACGACTAAGGATATTGATGATAGGCGCAAGTATACAAGCAGAACTCTTCCCAACCGCTTCTACATCTTGATGACGGAAGAACATGGAGGGTTTGAGTAAGAAACCATTCCTGCTATATATGCTTTTTGTAGGGTGCATGCATTGTGTGTTGGTCGTCTGCAAGATGTACAACAGTCACTTCTAGATTTTGTAAGCAAGGAACGAGAAAACCATATTGGTTATTATACTTACCGTCCGCTCTAGATGACCATACCAAGCAAACAGTAAAATAGAGCTTCGATGACAGAAGAACATGAAGGGTTTGAGTAGGCAACCAATTCCTGCTATATATGCTTTTTGTAGGGTGCGTGTATTGTTTGCTGGTCGTCTGGAATATGTACAACAGTTCTAGGTTTTATAAGCAAAGAACGAGAATATCATATTGGTTATATACTTACCGTCCGCTCTAGATGGGGCCAGATTATCTTCCGAGTAGATATCATACACAACTCTGTAAACATTAGCGGAAGATTAGGAGAAAGTGAAAAGCAATGGGAACGAACTCAGATATGAAGCTGGCTATATCATTACTCTACCGCGTTGTTGAATAACGAACAGAGAGGCTTTTTTCTGAGGACTTTCGGGCTAGGGAGTGGTCACAACTGAAAGTATACACTAAAAACAATTAGTATATGTATATTAGTGGTAAGTTGGCATGTATGGAGACACACCTAATCCCAATCTACACTTCCTTTGATAGATAAAACCGACATAAAACTTCCCTCGTTAGACATCCTCCCAAATAACATCTCGAGAAATTAGACAGTACGCCGGTGACGAATTTGAAAGCGGGTTACGGTCCTCTCGTCAAGATAGGCTAACCATGGTACTCCCTGAAAGGCATATCGTGACTCTTGAGACGAAAGAACGCTGTTGAGGGTTGTTGGCACAACGGATTCGGTCCAGCTTCGACTCTCGAGTGCATATTTGCTCAAGGATGAAAACCTTCACGGACAGAGAGCGAGATATGCATAACGTTTGGGACAAGAAGATTGTAGGCAGCATATAACGAGTACAATGAGTAGTTCAAATATTCTTTGGCATACTTGTACCAGGTACTTGGGTGACCGCAAGACTCGGGGCCTCTGACAGTGCCAGTGGGAGCTGGAGTGATGTTGTCTATGAGGATGTGCTGATAACAACACCAAGCAAACCCAAACAATGGGAAATGTACATTGACGTCTCCCTACTGATTTATCTGTCTGGTTTGAACACGCTGTATCCAAGATGCAATCCATGCTAACTCACTAACTACATACGTACTACCCTAGTGAAGATATATCAGAAACAGACAGGGGATGCTACTGGTACGTAGTCTCCTCAAGCCTTCCTTCTAACTGAAATAGAGCTCACCACCAGCATCATTCTCTGAGTACTCCATTACTTGCATGCGTCTGAATTTGGCCCGGAATTCGAAGACTCCGAGCAGGAGGCGGAAAATCGTTCTCGTCATCATAAGCTCAACTTTCCAAAAGTACACACACATGCAATAGAATGATACATTTCATTGAGATCGAAAGAGAGCCAAAGGTAGACCAGGATGTAACACCGCTCTCTAGTAGCACATCAGAAGTCTCGGATATGGAGCAAAACGAGTTGATAGCCGCTGCATCTCAAATCATCATGACACGGCGTCCTAGAACGACCTTGGACGCTGTACTGGCAGACCTTGGCGCAGGTCTTATTGGTACTCGTCACCGTTCTTCATTTGCCAGTGATCAAAGCTTATAACCAAACGTAGCAGATTCACTCCACCTGTCTTCAATTCTAAATCGTGAAATTATTCATCCGCCATCAACTAACATCGGTGATGAATCCGAGAGGCTATCTAGACAGGCCGGGAATGGCAGTCTCGTAACTCTCGTTTCTGATGATGACGGGGATAGAGATGTCTCAAAGCCAGACAAATATTTTGACGTCTCTCGTTGTCCATGGAGTCCTAGTGCTAGCTTGTCGAGATCATCAAATGGGAGTTTCCAGGCCCCATGGTCTACTGTGCCTTCAAAGTACGCACGCCTTCCTTATTCTAATCGTACCGACCCGTGACACTGTCGTCTTCAAGTAGCCTTTTTCCCTGTGATTATGACTGATGATCCCATAGACAGGCAGATCAATGTATAATCTACCGGATAGAAACTAGGTGGCTCTGTTGTAATGATATGTTTTTCAAGCTCTGAATTATTGACGTCTCTTTGCACTTCAAGGTAACCACAATGGAAAGCCCGATTCCAGAGCTGAACGAACGAATGGAATACAACAGACCGTTAACAACAAGAAGGATGAATGGATGGGTGGGACCACCCAGGGTCTAGGGTCATTCAACTCTAGCTCTGAAGTGTTGACAATACTTTCATGTATGTACATGTCCACTGTCAAGCCAGAATTCAGTAGAACTGGAAACCAAGAGTACTTACTTTCAAAGAGTCCGATGCAGATCGATACACATAGCGATGCCCGTTCTTTCGTCTTTTCAACAACCAGTCCGAGATTGGAGGGAAAGGTATAGGCTTCAATTCAAATTTAGCTACATCTTTCTCCAACCAACCTGAACTGACACTCGAAGTGCGTTCTGCTAGAAACAACTAGCTATGTAAATAGCCTTGGACTGGTGACGTAAATTGGCAGATCCTGAAGTGTATTCTTAAACAGGCTCCAGGGTTGTATCAGTCTCCAATCTTGAGAGAAGTTCCTCCAAATCAGGGCCAGTAGGATAGAGCTTGGGATGGTGAAGGCTTGACCACAATTCGGTGGGTAAGGACATATCCCAATTGTCTGCGGGCTCGATAACCTTTCCATCAGCGAGCATAACTCGACTCGGTAACACATTTGCTTCGGGTCTACCATCGGGTTCTTGGCTCCAGCACTGTTGTATAATCCCCCACATACTGTCGCTCAAATGCCGGTGAACAATTTTGTCCGGTCGGTCGGGCCGCTGACCTCGAATCACTTTGAGTATCACTGCACCATCTTTGAGTTCGTGGAAGGGTACTAGACCAGTGAATATCTAAAGCAAAAATGATGTTAATGATAGCTGGATAGCACTCACCGGCGTGTGCACTTCCTAGCAACTCACCTCATAGCATACACACGCAAAGGCATAGACGTCACTAGCGTAATTGATGCGACCGCCTTCCAGACACTCCGGTGCTAACCATCTCGTTGTGCCTTTGTTCGAATGACTACTTGTTGACAGAGACGTCCATTTATGCAGTTCTGAATCAGCTACATGGGACAGACCAAAATCCGCTATAGCGGCTCTTCCAGTTGCCGTTATAAGGACGTTGGCCTGCGACAACAAGAAAAAGTCAGTAACGACAGGACTTTTGTTGTTCTCTAGCAAAGACAAACCCCTTTCAAGTCGCCATGAACGATTTTCATCTTGTGCAGATAGGAAAGGCCGCATGATACATCATAAGCCTGTGGAGACATAAAGAAATGCATTGGAAAAAAGAAGGACGACCAACCAAAGTGGCGCGGTGGGCATCTTTTTCGGAATGTTTGTCAAGAAAAGAATTCAGATTACCGTTCTCCATCATTGGCGAAAGCAAGCAGATTCGTTTCCTGCTGTCGTCAAGGAAATACAACCCTAAGAATGGCAGGACGTTGGGATGCTGAAGCTGTCGCCACAGGATAGCTTCTTTCAAGAAACCCTGTATACGCCGTCACCATAGATCGATTGACATTGGTTTGTACAAGATGGGCAGAATCAGACGTACCTTCAAAAACATGTCGATTTTGGATTTATCAAAAAGCCTAATGACTTTCATACATGCTGTCTGGTCACCGACTGAAGCTCTCCAGATGTCGCCAAAACTTCCGCCTGCTATAGGGTCATTACCAACTTGTTTGACGTTACTGAGAGAGAGACATGTCGGGTAGAGGTTAGAATTCCTTGAGATATGGACCATTGCTTCAAAGATTTTGGAATGTAGACGTTGTTTACCGCACACGCCTGGGTAATCGGAGAGCTACAGAGCAATCAGTCGATGATACGTCTATCGAGTGCAATGTGTACCGCTTGAAGACGATCCAAAAGATTTTGTGCAACCTCCCCCCTTTGAGCCGATAAATTCTTGAACCGTGCCCGATTGCTAAGAATGACATCTAATTGAGTCGAGACAATACTGATATCGGTAGTAGTATGCTCTTCGATGATACGAGAAAAATCCAGGGTCTTTGGTGGGTGTCTGTCTTGTATTTCTTGTTCCTGCTCGCTCCGCGTGGCAGGTACGAGGTTGTCAAACTGATTCCACGTGCCAGTCGAGACACGAGAGACGGCGTAATTGTTGTCCTCCGAACCACTAGGCGTGCTCGGCACGGATCCGCCCCAGCCATCGTGGCGAGTAAAGTCATAGCCGAGGTAGTTCTGGAGGTCACTAAACAACAAGTCTTGGGAAAAGCCTTGGCTGACACCGTTAGGTTGAGATTCTAAGGCGTCGCTGCAGTCCATAGTGTAGAGAGACCGTTATCACCCGCCGCTGCTGCTGAAGACCGTAAGGTTAAATTCCAAGATGAAGACGACGACAATGATGCCCCTGACAGGTCGCCATAACGGAAATTGTAAACGGCCGTGAATAGTACGAATGGTGTCGAAACGTTCGGATTGTCACGAAAAATGTTGTGGTATATCGTGAGCTTTGTAGGGTCTGTCAAAAAAAGCATTTTAACTTTAGTTTTCTAGTTCTTCATCCAAACATAGGAGAGACAGGGTCGCTCACCCTCAGAGTGACAAATGGCATCCCATAAACCTTTACTAAAACAAACAGTGTACATTCTCATGTCCGGGAGCGGAGTGTCCGAAGGGTCGAGAGGCTCTGGAACAGAGGCTTCCTCTCTCCAGTCAATTTCGTTCTTGAGCACTCTGAACATGGAACGGACTCCTGACATGGGAATTTCTGAGGAGAAAGTGAAGACGAGAGTGGGGTCGATGGCACGTATGGGACGTGGTTGACCGGATGTTAATCCACCGAGGCCAGCTGCTTCGTTGGAAGTTTGGTAATTATCACCGTATAGGCCCATCGTTGAACAGTGGTCTTCGGGTACAATGTTGATAGTATAGAAGACAGGTCGTACTGATTTATGACATGGGTTACTTAGTTGATGAATAAGTATGCAGATGCAATTCTTCAACATACGTTTTTTCGCGTTGCAAGTATCTCTGAGTTGTTGAAGACGACTGCCAACTTGTTTGGCTGTACGATGTTTTCCGGTGGTGCGTAGAATGTATTCGGAAATGAAACGATTCCGCATGGGGTATCTGGGAGGAAAAAGATAAGTTTCAATATTAGATATTGATCTCTAGTCCTCGTTCGTCGTCGCTTGAGAGGTACTTACCGGCCAAGTGGAACAGTCTCCCGAGAGTTATCCGGTTGATACTTTGCAAGACCTAAACAGCAAGTATAAATTTCCCTCCACACGCGGCCGTTAATTAAAAGCAATAAGCGCGTACTTACCCTCAAGCAAAGCGGCCTCGAGCTCAGGCGGCCACACCAACTCACCACCTTTTTGAGTCCTCCAGCGCTTGTGGCCCTTGAAGATGGACCGGAAAACGTCGGTGGTTTCTTGGTTGGCGGAACCATTGTTGACTAAGGCTGAGTCCAAGTGTGGTAGTTGTCGGTTGCCGTGTACAGGCGGGGAGGGAGAGCTGGAGGAAGATGATGCACTAGACCAATGATCAGGAGCACGCATTGTAGTAAATGGCTTCTTAGGGGAGTGAATAAAAGGATATCCGATGCGGATTGTCGAGGAAGTAAAAGACAAGGCTACTTAACGAAAGAGCGAAGAAAAAACGACGACCTCTCTATAACAACGGAAAGTCTCTTCTCAATGCGCTATTTGAATAAGATCTGCGATCGATTCACACTCAGCCCCGTCAGAAGGATTTTTTCTGATGAACGGAGCTAAATCAAACACGTATAGAAACTAGACGCCTGGTTGCCACCAGTGGTTGATACTCGGAAGTGAGACAAACGGGAACATGAGATTTCCGCCGGTTAAGTTTTATTAGAACGGGAGTTTGACTCTGGGCGATCATATCGCATAGAATACATGTCTAACTGGATCCCATTTCCGACATCCTTTAGCAAATCCTCTGTAAAAAAAAAACACTGGGCAGATGATTCAAAGAACGGGCCACTAGTCGGCAGAAAATGGCAATTAAGTCGAAGCCTAATGGTGACTGGTTTCAGGCCATTACTTGGCATCAAAACTTCTCCAATCATCGTGATGAAGAAGACAGGGTGAAAGTGAAAGATCAGTTTTAACAGCTGTGTGCATAACGATAGGCCACTCCTCGAGCAGAGTCTGAAATTTGTGTGGTGACATTCATCTATACAAGACACTCGAGCTTATTCCCTGAAAGGCCCCATCATATGACTGCGTAGATATGTAAGTCCGCCTGGGTGGAGTGGTTTTTGGAGTGGCCTATCATTTTGCACACAGCTGAAACAAAGGATAGGAAAATCTTCAAACATGCGTACGATTATCCGATGTCAGATCCGTAAAAAAAAGGTCGCTAGGGGCCTAGTACTGCGTCTAATCATGATGCATTGATGAATCATATATCATCCTCTAGATGATTTATGAAAAAAGGGAGAGCCACATTTTGTCCGACTGCGCCTTTTCCAATTGAGTTTTATAAATTTAACAGTCACAAAGACGGCAAGCGAAGGCAAGTATACGGCCGTGATCACCTGCAGAATTTAAGCTCGAGGAGAAAGTATATGGAAAGATTGGATGAACCGTCACACCAATATGAAGGCACCAACGCCAACAACACCAGCCCAAAAGAATTCCACCTCCTCAACAAAGAGGAGCTCTCCCTCCACTTTTTCGAATTCGTCCTCTTCAGACCTTGAAGATGAGAAGAGAAGGTGCAAACCTTAAAAAAATCACTTTCCGTCTCTGCTAGAGGTCTTTTGCGTTCCGCTTCCATGTCTTCCTCCAACCTCCTCCGGTGTTCCGTGTCGTCTTCCTCTACCAATCTACGCCGTTCTAAATCCAAATTAAACTTCAATATGCTCGCTGACATTCCTCAAGAAGTTTACTTAACAGAGTGGAATCACTCCCTTCTCTTATCGGCTACTTATGGGTCGACGTCTTCTCCACAAATAAACCTACCCTCCAGCCCGAACGGAGGACTTGGTACGGGTGATTACACTACCGATACTGGAGGAAATGGTGAAGGACCTAGGTTCGTTCAAGCTCATACAACTGGATAGAACATGAGGATAGCGGCTCGGTTACAGGGCGGAGTATGGGTATTTTCGGATCCAAAACGGAAGAGAGGAAGTCATGTATTAGGCGGAGGCGTGATTCCTGGTTCTTCTAGATCAGGTGCACCTTATAATGGGTATGGAGAAGGGTCGGTTGAAGATGGTCATGGCGCTTGGACTGATGCTGGTACGGAGTGTTCTCGGAAGAACCGTTTGAAGAGGATGAGGATAGGTTTTCGCAAGGAGGACGTTCGAATGCGCATTCGTTACAGATAAGTGCGATTGCGAGGGAGGCGAGGAGATTGAGGGATATGAAGGGGAGAAGTTGGGTGGGGTTTAGATGCTGGAATGAGATTAGGAGGTGGTGTTGGTAGTGTTAGTGGGAGGAAGGAAGATGGGAAGATGATGTAGCATGAGGAGGAACCGTTAACCACGACGAACGCGTCTGTGTTTACGCATACGACTGAGTCGCAGTACACAGCTTATGCGTTTGCATTGCCTTCTTTTGAGAACGAGCCTCTAGGTAGACATGGAGAGGGAAGAACCAGTGATAGCGGTGGTATAAAACTTCCACCTCTAGCGCACATATACATGGACCGTGAAGAGCTCAAGGTCGACACTAGTCCGAAGCCAGAGTCCGATACAATTTCTCCCGGTAAGCAGTAGACTGGGAAACTTATATGAAAAAGCATTCGACACTACCACCTAGAATAATCGAGATCACCATTATCAGTCGCTTTCCACTGTAACTTGAATTCAGACACCATTGCCGGTATGAAAGCCTTGCTCGAGGTTTGGATCTTCTGAAAATGGGTTACTGCGGATGTTTCAGGGACAGCGTTGAAGGATTGTTTTTGAAGAATCCTGGTAAAAAGCGAGAACAGATCAGTTGATTTCCAGACGAAGAGGTTTTCGGACAATCTTGGGGATATCATATATGCGCTTAGCAGCAGCCAAAAATAGATATTTGTTCCCATCACTGTCAGTACTCTCCTCCCTTCACCACTGACATCGCACAATGGCACCTCATATAATTGGAACTTCGAGGGTTTGCATTCTGACACGAATGGTAGGACTCACCATTATAATATTTTCGTGAGTTCTCTTCGCCAAAGTGATCCTGAGAATAAGCGTTGTGCACTTCTTGCCTTATGACCACTCTCTGATCACAAACGTAACCAGAATGCTACTCCCAAGTGTTGTTGGCGCTTCCCTCAAGCCTACAGACCAGAAAACATGCCCTCAAAGGTATTCTGGCGTAGATCCTTTGTCGTGTACTGGCAGTTGCCAAAATTGTCACAGCGGAACATTTCAATCCTCTCCACCACTCTAGACCTGGTTTTTCGTACTTCGTTGCTCCACCATTTGCTGGTATACCACCGCTCCAGACGGATGCGTAGTCAACCAGACGGCGTGGCCGCTTCGACATGGCTGGTGCGTCCTACACTGTATTTCATTTTTCTCAACCATAAAACATGTTCGTTGTCGTATTATAGACTGTACCCTGAACTGGGTTCCTTCACTGGTCGGGGGAAAAAGTTCCCAAACGCTACATACACAACTCAAGGTCCTTTCAGCTCAGACTCAGCTTCGTTGCCCATCGACGACGAACCACACCAGCCGCTCTTCCTGTTGTGTACTGGAGCAGGAAAAGCTTTCGCGCTGGGTGTCGAGTTGAGGAAATGGTATTGAAAATATCTCTGTTTGGTACGTCCTTCCATATCCTGTACTGCTCTTTTCTTTCTATTCTTACAGAAGTGTCTCTTACAGGACTGCTAGCCAACAACGTGCAGTTGATACCGCGACCTACTTTATTCGTGGATACCTCTCAGCCAGGGAACTAACCTTACCACTCCTTCTCTCAAGGTACACCGTAGTGTGTACATCTATTGTTAATGTTTCTGCGTAGGTGTATCAAATACTAGAAGCTCAGAGTCAAAACTAGAATGTATAGGAGAGACACGCCTGTGTCCAGGATGCGAATAAGGATGCCAGGTCCGATATCTACGACGACTATGAGAGAAATTTGCAGCATGACGATGATTATCGTAGATATCAGAATCGTACGCAGGATCATATTGGCGAGAGATCCTATGGGATGAGTTCACCGATTGACGACGATTATCGTAGATATCAGAATCGTGTGCAGGAGAGTCATATTGGCGAGAGATCCTACGGGGAGTCCACCGAATGGCTGTGATCAGGATTAGCATGATTTACAGGCAGATGATGATGTGTATCAGGATGTCTAGAAGATGAACTCCCGGGATGACCGTGATCGTAGTTAGTGTAAGAATCAGGCGGAGGATGGTGTGTATAAGGGATACTATGAGACGAGCCTCCATGAAAACGGCAATTGTAACGGTCGGCATAAAAATCAGACGGAAGATGGTGCTTGTAAGGAGTGCTGGATGGCGAGTCCCTATAATCATTGTGGCGACGGTGAACATGAGCATCAGGTGGGGGTTCGGGTTCGGGAGGCGATCGACTTTGAAGACGATCAAGTTTTTGCTAGCGAAGGGAGTATGTCAATGATAACCACACGAGTATACGATGAATACGGCCCCACCTCCAAATTGAATATGAACCTCTATGGATCAAAGCAATGAGAAGGACTTCATTCACAAGGAATAAGAAATTTCAAAACATCCTACATACCTCCTTGTTCAAGTTGTCCCTTTCGAGTTGCATTATCCTACGCTATATCCTCAACCAGTAAGCCTCGCCATCAAGAAACTAAGCAATTGAGTACTCACTTCCAGCTCCAACATCCGTCGCTCACTCTGGATCTGCTTGAGCAGCTCTTCCGGTGACGCTCCCCTGGCAGTTCCAGAACCCAGTGAATGATTACAGTTATTGTTGTTAGTAGTAATGTGGTAGTTTTGGCAGGCAACCAACGACGATCGATATATACCAAAGTCAGAGGAATTCTGGAAAGCCCCTGGGGGTGATGAGGACCAAGAGGACGTGAGACCGTAGAAATCGCCTCTTCGACAATCGTCTGATCCTTCGATCTGTCACCCAACATGTACTAGAACCACCCCAGTCATGATGGTGCAAGAACCACTGGCAGTTTAGGTCGATATTCCCTCTGGACTTTCTATTGCATTGGAAAGTTGCTTGTTTTCTAAAGTTGAATGTTCCTGTTGGATCATTCGTTCGAGTAGGAGTGTCATCTCCATTCCAACAGTTTGTCAAGGAAAAGATGCCTTCTACTTCCTGGTGACTGGGGTAGCTTCGATCAATTATGGATCTGTCTAGTCCGATGTCAGATATCGATGTTTCACTGTCTGCAATTTGGGGTTTTCCGAAATCTTTTAGCAGATCCTCGGAAAAAAAAATACTGTCAGTGTAAAGATGATTCAAAGAACAGGCCAGTAGTCGGCAAAAAATGGCAAATAAGTCGAAGCTTTCAACCCTGGTGGCTCAGGACGGAGTCTAGCCTGAGTTACGAGTTATTGAGTGTGGGTCTCGTTTCAATGTCCAAATCCTTGTGTATAGGTGTACTTGTTATTCTGCAGAAAGGGAAGAGTGAGTAAGTAAGTACCCTTACAATAAAAAGAACCATTATTCGGCACCAAAACTTCTAGTCCAATCAATGTCATTATGAATCATTATCATGATGAAGAAGACGGGGTGAAAGTGACAGATCAGTATATTTAAACAAAGGATAGGGAAATCTTCCATCATGATTATCCGATGTCAGATCCGTAAAAAAAAAGTTCGTTAGTACTGCGTCTAATCATGATGAATCATATCATTATTCTCTAGATGATTTATGAGAAAAAAAGGGAGAACCACATTGATATTTTCTCCGACTGCACCTTTTCCAATCGAGTAACAGTCACAAAGACGGCAAGCAAAGTCAAGTCTACGGGTCGTGATCACCTGCAGAATCTAAGCTCGAGGAAAAGGTGTGGAAAGATTGAATGAACCGTTTGATGAAGATGGGAATGGGTTTTCGCATTAAGCTCACGCAGCCACCTGCTGCGAGCTCAAGTTTTAGACTTTTAGTAAGTAAGAGTCCTTCGTAAACTCCGGTCTCGTGGTATCGTTTTCTCGGGCAGCATCTTCACCACGAAGATAACCGATGCGAGAACTGTCGTCGGCGAGATTTTGAGACTGCTGAGGCCGAGGCGCCCATGGAACATTGGGCTTCTTCACCAGTACATCCATGTTGTGAGGAGCTTATGATTTCACCGTAGGAAAGGTCAGTAGACCGCGGCAATACACGATGGATACACAGGGCTACGATGCCGTAGAAGTACACTGTAAAACAGCAATCTATTTGTGGGGGCCGTTTGAGAGTACAGAATGTTCCTCGTGAGCGCCAGGAAGTGAATTTGGTGTTCCAAAGCAACACTCTACTAACCTCCTGTTTGCCCTAGCCAAACCCCTAGAATGACGATTCACATCTCTCAGCAGTTCTATGAGCTCAAGTCTGACCTCGTCTGGGACCAAATGAGGACCCATCCACTCATCTGGTGGTAGCGTGTTCCGGGGTGGAGGCGAAGGCGGTGAAGCTCTTAATGATTCATCCCTTGTGTTCGTCCTGAATCCTTTTCCTCTGGCACTGCGACGCCGAGAGAAACCAAGCGAGTCATCGGGGTTGGGTCCACCATCAAAAGAACCAGAACCGTCACCACTATCATTGTCATTACCGTCACCGGGTCGTGACTTCTGTCGCAGGATAAAAATGTCGCGTGCATCTTCATTCCTCCACGGACCATAGGTGTGAAAGGCCGAGAGCGCTCGCCTTTCAATCCAATTGTTGTCGTCAGACGGAATGTATTTAATGACCTCGGTGAAGTACCATTTCTTGTGTGTAATCAAGAAGCTGACGAAACATAGATAGTTCGGGAGCTCGCGCAAATCACCGAAATTCATGAATTCTGCCACTGTGTGATGCATGCCGGTGCACTTGCACTCATTTCGACCAAGTTGCCAGCGTGGGTGTCCAGCCTATTGAAAGTCATAAAAAAAAAAACTATGTCATCGGGTTTAAACATTAGGACTCAGATTGAACTGACCGGTTTTGCCTCGCAAATGTAGGCTCCCGCTCTATCCCGATGGATGGCGAGTCCAAAAACAGGCATATGCACACCAAGGACAAGATTGACGGTACTGGCTGTTACAAGGTCGCAAGTAAGCTGTTGCTCGACCTCTCGATACGTGTTGTTCTGATGCTTGTATCGTACAGCTAGCTGCCCTAGAGTAACACCCTCCGAACCATCCTTCAACCAGCGGGCCATAATGGAGGCTTCATCGTATAGCTCCCGCTTTCCAAGGCGGTAAATCACAAAGCCGTCGATCCTGGTATCGGGCGTTGGATTATCACAATCAGGAGCATACTTTGTTTTAATAAATGTATCGATACTGTAAAGTATACGGCCGTTGTCAAAATGAAAATCTATGAACAAAGTGAAACTCACCGATACATTTCGAAGATCTTGGGGAATAATACGTCAAAGGACAACCGCACACTTTGTTAGTAGCAAATCACCGGGAGGCCCCCACGAGGCCTTCAAGGTCCACTGGTAGTGAAGCACTGTTATTTCTTCACCGACCATGTCCCAGACCACAGGTATAATTGCTTTATGGGCCGTCAGCTCATCCACCATTTGCTGAACCAGGCCGTCAATATGGTGCATCTCCTAATAATTATTCCCCGCAACATCAGCAAAGGGAAGAAGCCGAGAGAATAGAGACACACCTGCTGTACCCATGATATAGAGTAAGATTGGGAGACCGCTGTTCTGCGTATTAACAGATTGACGTCGCGGGCTTGGCTTACATTGAGCTCAACGCCGTGGTAGCTGGTCACAACTGGGACCCCTTTCACCCACGACGTGAAGTGGTCGGGGTTTCTACAGGCACTGGAATCAGAATAGCCAAGCTTCCAATGCCGATGACTTACTCGGATATAGATGTGGCTTCAGTGGGCTGGGATGGGATTGTCAAAGGCATCGTCAATGAAGTTGATGGCGTAGAGGGTACTGGTGGAGGTGGGCAATCTCACTAAGACTCGCGTAAAATCTCCAGTCAAGAATTAAAGTCACTTACGCGTTATTGTCACGCGAATCTGTCACGTTGGGCGAAAAATCCAACCTCCTTGAGATCTCGAATGGGCAACTTTCACAGCTGCTAAGTACCAATGAAGACACAAGAAGAAGTCATCCATTAACCTAGGGATGTAGCAATGACCTTAAAATCGAGAAGGATAAATTATTGGAATGGCATGAACGAGAGGATGGACATGGAGGAATAGGGGTAAAACTCAATGTGTTATATGAACTTACATTACTCTTCATTTCGGTACACTAAACAATGCTCGTAGAATGTCAAATATAATAATTTGAGCAGTAGAGTAGTTCTACATCAAGGTATATGAGGGAGATTGGGGCGGACAGGTTCTGAGATATTTGTTCCCATCAAAAGAAATGGGCCATTGCTTGCGCATGGCAATTTCGAGGCCGTAAACTGTACGAGGTAACGATAAGATAAGATTTTCCAAATGGAGAATACATGTGGGAACCAGCAATCGAGCCCAAGTTTGAGCAAGTTCCGACATGAAACGTTTCTGTGAGTTCGCTTCGCCAAAGCGGTGAGCCCGAGGCGTTGTACACTTCTTGCCCTACGACCACTCTCTGATCACAAACGTAAACAGAATGCCAACACCCAAGTGTTGGCGCTTCCCTCAAGCCTACAGACCAGAAACCATGCCCTCAAAAGTATTCCGGCGTAGATCCTTTGTCGTGTACTGGCAGTCGCCAACTCTGTCACAGCGGAACATTTCAACCCTCTCCACTACTCTGGACCTGGTTTTTCGTACTTTGTTGCTCTACCACTTGCTGGTATACCTTCCACCGCTCCAGACGGATGCGTAGTCGACCAGACGGCGTGGGCACTTCGATGTGGCTTGTGCGTCCTACGCTGTATTTTATTTTTCTCAACCATAACACATGTTATCGTATTATAGGCTGCACCCTGAACTGAGTTCCTTCACCGGTCGGGAGAAAAAGTTCCCAAACGCTACATACACAACTCGAGGTCCTTTCAGCTTCGTTCCTTTTTGAACGTTATCCATCGATGATGAACCATACCAGCCGCTCTTTCTGTCATCTACTGGAGCAGAAGAAGCTTTTGCGTTGGGTGCCGGTGTCAAGTTGAGGAGATGGTATAATTTTATGAAGGGCAGCGTATCTCTGGTATGTCCTTCCATATCCTGTACTGCTTTTTATTCTTACAGAAGTGTTACTTACAGGACTGCTGGTCAACAACGTGCAGTTGATACCGCGACGCACTTTATTCGCGAACTAACCCTACCGCTCTTTCTCTCAATCGCGGTACTCTCATTATCCTACCCGACTCTACTACCAACGCTACTTCCCTGACACCCTTCCACCGTCATCTTCCTGTCCCACTTATGTTATCTTCAGTGAAAACGCCTCGTCGACGTCGACGTCCGACTAGTTCCGTTCGACATTTAGACAAGGTATTGCAGACCGACTTAACCGGTTCTCGACACGACGGATATAGGAGTCGCGCCGGGTCTTTGTGGGGAGGGTTTGAAGTGAGTGGAAATTCATGGGTTTTTGTGATGTGTTTACTGGTGCGTTCAGCCATTTTATTTTCTTCAAAAGAGTGCATATTGATTACGACCCAAAGAAAACGAATGGTCCGACTACAAATATCCGCATGATTTGAACTATTACGGTTCTGGTCCAGGATGCCCTCTTTCCGCTACCGTTGGGCTTCCTTGACTCAAAACCGTTACGGACCTTTTCGAAGTCGGACCTGGGAATACAGTTGAGAACGGCACCCTTGTATTTCCTCCGCTCATCATGGGATTCACCGTGTGCGTTCCGTTCGTTCACTCTAACCCAGCCTAGGTCTAACATTGTTTCCCTCAAAAACTAGCACGACAACAACATCCCATCCCTCATCTCCGCTCTTCGGTCTCTGGAACTCATCCCAAACATTCCCACTTCCTATAACTCATCGTCCACCTCTATCTGCCCAGGAGTTCCGTTCATCCCATCTCGTGTCTTTCCTCGATAACGTTGCTATCGAGCGTACTTATGTCCTGTATCATCGGTGGACCTTCCTCCGAACAAGCTATGACTCAAGGAGTATCTCTCCAAACCAATGTTCTCCGGGGGACCGTTGTCGACGTCAACCTGAACACGACTGGGGAGCAGTGGAGGTAAGAAGTATTTGTTCGGGTATTAGCTAACAAAGCTGCGATTCCTATTCCGAGATGTCGAACAGGACCAGGGTGTGGTTGTCTGTTGGATGAGTTTGTGGAGTATTTGAACGGGGAGAGGAAAGATTCTGCTGGTTCTTTTGTGGAGAGGTATGGGTTGGAAGGGGTTGTTGATGCGGAAGTGGGAGATGAGGTGAGATTTTTGACGGTTGAGGGGGATGGAGAGATGTTGGTTGGGTTGAATTGAATGGTGAAGGTGGAAAGTAACGGATCCTGCTGGCTGGTTTCGGAGGCTTGGGTTGGGATCGAGAACTGTTTATTGTTTTTGCGTTGGATTTGAAAATGCTGGGTACGGTCGGATTGTTGGAACTCCCTCACACAAGTGGGTGTTCTTACTATAGCTTCTGGGTAGAGCTGTAACATCCCATGGAAGTGCACATCTCTTGCACATATTATCGTGCAGATGTATTGAGGGCCGAGATGGGGTACGCAAAGGAACATACAGAATTAATGGAAACTGAATGTAAGATGATACAACAAGTGTAAAGGTTGAGCTGAGCACGTTGTCGGCCTCGTCCCGTCCGGGATGTTCACTTTACTAGAGCGCATCTGCAACGAGAAATTTGGCCATTTCTTATGCTCAAATCCATTGAAATCTACTTTGTATGGAAGGTGGGGCCATCCAAACTTGTTGCAGATGCGCTCTACTATTACTTACTATTAGCTCATCGATGTTAGCCTGAAAACCCGGCTTTTGGGGAAAATACATCGATGTCTAAGGTAGACGACACGCAAACGCGTCCAACCCCACGTGGCTTTTCTCGCGTTCCTTATATGGTAATTTTTTGCAGCCTCAGCCTTTCGGAGGCTC